>JAAEAF010005183.1:33681-50384 GCA_011037195.1 Triatoma infestans
TGATGCTCTCTTTAAGTCATATGGGCAAGTTACCACAAAAAAAAAAAAAAATCAAGCTGTTGAGTTGTAAGAAGGGAATTTAGTTATGGGGACCTATTTTAAACTACAACCAGCAAGTAACTAAAATTAAAGGTTCGATTTTGCGTTTAGGAGTGATAATAATAATAATAACAATTTGGTACCTTTACCTGCACGAAAGGAGGACAGGAGAGGGAGAAGTAAGTTCTGGTCTAAGATGGTGAATGGAGGGAACTAACTTCCTGTCCCAAAACCGCCACATTTATTCTACTGTCCTCCATAAACATATAATTCCCATGTATAAACTATTTTGAAAATTTAAATAAAAAAAACAAAAACAAAATAAAATTTCTCAAATTCTAAGAAAACCAAAACAATAAATTATTACATGTAATCTTTAAGTAGTACTATTGCCAAAATAAACACTAAACACTTATCATTAAATAAATAATATTGTTATTCATAATTTTGATTGTTTTTTGTATTTTTTTTGTATTTTTTTTTTATTTCTCAGAATTATTTTTATATTAATATTTTCACTTCCTCTTCACTATAATAATGTGTTTTATTGTATTCATTCATATTTTATTGATTTCTTTAAAATTAAAGTGAACATTTTTTTTTATAAATTAATGAAAAATTAATTAATCCAAAACTCGTGTTAAGTATTTTTAATAAAAACAAAGTTTTTATTTTTAATTCTATTTAAATCCTCATTGTTAATGATTACATAATAGGAGAGAGAGAGAGAGAGCACTCACTAATGGCCGTTATTTTTTCACTATTAATGTTTGGACCATTCATGTTTAAATAATTGAAAGAACTGTTCACTATATATATATATATATATTTTTGTTTTTTACTCTTTTTTTTTTTGTCCTCTTATACAATATTGCACATTTGTTGACTAAGTGAATCATACAGTGACCTTGTGTGTGTAAGAGTGTATAGGAGAGATTCACCTCCCGTCATTATCAAAAACTTTTTCGTCTCCTGAGTCACGTACACACATATATATATATATATATATTTTTTTATAGGAAATAATAATTTGATTAGTGCTATTTATTGTTTTCTTATTTACCATTTACTGCGATAAGTTTTCAAAATAATTTTTCAATGAAAATATACGTATTCTTTTTGAGGAAACTCTTTCGTTATCTCTCTCTCTCTCTTTCTCTGGATGTTTCTGTGTTTATTTTGCAGAATATGTGCACCAATGATTTTCTTTAAAGTTAAAATACCTTTCTGTGCATAATTTAATGATTTTTTTTTGCCTACTCTTCTACTACTACTACCATGGCACTACAGTCCATAATGGACCAGGGCCTCATTAACAATTTTCTGCCATACGGCTCTATCCACCGCTTCTCTTCTCCATCTTCTTACACCCAATGCGGAGAGGTCTTCCTGTACATCGTCGAGCCATCTCTTACGAGGTCTACCCTTCTTTCTTGCCCCTCCTGGATTCCCATACAGGAGTCTTTTCGGAAGGCGCTCCTCTTTCATCCTCTCGACATGACCCAGCCATCTCAAACGAGCTTGCTTTACACTGGCCACTATGTTTTCGTTTTTATACAGCTCGTACAATTCCGCATTGGTTCTGGAGCGCCACTGTCCCTCCACTATCTTGGCCCCAAACAACTTTCTCAGAACTTTGCGTTCCCAAACCCCTAGCGCATTCTCAGATGACTTAGTTAATACCCAGGTTTCACACGCGTATGTGACTACCGGCTTTATGATCGTTTTGCCTACTCTTACATTTTCAATATCGGGTTTCCACCGGAAATACATGTGTTGAAATCTCCTGGATCCAAAAAAAAAAAAAAAAAAATGGTTTTTAGAAAATGGTCTATGTATATGTAAGGGTACGTTTACATCTGACATTTCTATCCAGACACTTATGTCCAATGTCGGACAGTAAATTGGTGTTCAGTGTTTACATTGTGACACAGAAATTATGTGATATTTGTAGCATGGATATGTGTACGACACCGTCAAAGTTTTGTGTTATGCAAAACAAATGTCTTAACAGTTTTACATCTGCTACTTGTGTTCTATACATTTCTTTCATTGCAAAAAATCACATTACTGTCATTTACTGTCAGACGGTCATTTGACGAAAAATGCAGCTAGCGTAATTATTCTGGGGTTATTAAAAAAAAAAGAAGAAAAAGCGTACTATGTGGATTCGAGAGTGGATTTTGAGACGTAAAAAACGAAGGTGCATACAGTCATTTAATCAGTCTGAACTTACGTTGGAGGATCCAACACAATTCACAAAATTTTGCAAGAATGAACACCATCTCATTTCGAAAAGTTAGCTAGTAAAATTGAGCCTATTGTATGCAAGCAGGATATGAAATTCAGAACAGCTATTAGTGTGCGCGAAAGACTTGCTGTAACTCTACGGTGTTTAGCATCGGGTAAGTAGGTGTTCAGTTAATTGATAAAATGGCTAATTATATATAAATTCTTTATTGTTTTAAATATTTTACTTTTAATATCCCATAGTTTGGATTTGTTATATGATATATGTCGATTAATTCTTCGACTTCTCTTTTCATCCACTCTCATTTTCTCACCCAAACTAAATGCACCGACACTTATGTAGCTCTATAATAAAAAGTTGACGGTCGGTCAACTAAAGTAATTTTTTTATCAGGCGAGTTTGAACTTGTATGTAATAGTGTTTACACCTACGATAGATGAGTACGACACGTGTTACTGACACTTGTACTACATATATCAGACACAAATTTCGTACCATTTACATTAGCGACACTTACTGTCCGACAGAAATATCTTGCAATAAATGTCAGATGTAAACGTACCATAAATATGTCAACTGTGTGTACGTATGCTGTATGTGAAAACGAAAAATCGTAGAAATTCCAAACTTAATATTCCGTTTACATATCACCATGGGATCAGGACAGTAATTTATGTATCAAAATTCCTCAACCGGAAATAACAATTTAATGCATTTTTTTTTTTATAACTTTTTTTGGAATTTTCTCAAAAAATGGCTCCAACAATTTTCTTTAAACTAGTTGTATCAACTATACATACTAAAGAGCTACAACTTAAATTTACAACATTTCTCCGGGTAAATTCAATTAAGGATTGGGTGGGGTTAGGTTTTTCTCTAAAGTGCGGATAGCACTTTACCAAAGGATGTGTCCTTTCGCGCACACCAAAGGATATTTGGTGATCTATTATTATACAGTTCTACCATCAAAATAAAATTAATTATAAATAAATAAATTCGCCAAAATTCCTTGTTTCAAGAGAATTAGTAAACCGGAAGTGCGTTTTTATTGAGTTTTCGCGATTTATTTCATAAAAATATCGATCAAATTCAATTTAATTTGGTATACTAACTATAAAATCAGTCAGTTATAATTTTTCTAAACTGCAATAAGAGAATGTTGTGTTTCACCCCAGATTTTTTTTTTTTTATATATATAAATGTGTGTATGTTATATATATATGTATGTATATGTGAGGAAAATTATAGGAAGCTCAAACAAGATATTGCATTTGATGGCTACCACGGCTTTCTGACGAGAATATTTTTCGGACTAAATCCATCCACCCTACTGAATTTTACTTACTGCTGTACTTACTTTCTCTTATTGCCTTAAGAGAGGATGTATTGTAATCGTGTCAAATTTTCGACATGGAGTTTTCATTTGGAAACCTACATTTTCAGCCTCCCCCCACCAAGTCAGAAATTTCTAAATACCACATTTTCAGCCTTGGCGGATCCTCAAAACAAGTATTTCCGATGTATAGTCAATTTCGAAAAATTTAAGAGCGCATTGATAGAAAGTAAAAAAAAAATCTGGTGCGAAACATACACACAACTTTCTCTTACTCCTGTTCTCAAAATTATAATTGACAAATGTTATAGTTTGTGTACTAAATTTAACGAAATTTGTCGAAAACTGAAAAAAAACTGTTCAGTAAAAGCGCACTTCCGGTTTACTAATTTTCTTAAAACTTGGAATTTTGGCCATCTATTTCTTTCTAATTAATTTTGTTTGGATGATAGAATTGTATTAATCAACTATGATAACACCTTTAGAGGAAACTGTAACTCCACCCCTCCCCTAACAGTGCCCTTAAATGATTTTCCTAGAGAAATGTTTTAAATAAAAGATGTAGATCTTTGAATGTTTAGTTTATATATTTAGTTTCAAGAAAATCGTCGAAGACATTTTTGAGAAAATGGAGAAACAGTGAAAAAATCATTTAGTAAAGTGTTAAAATAAACGCACTTCCGGTTATCCGATTTTTTCAAACTCCCAATTTCAACAACATATTTAATTTTAATTCACATTATTTAGTTGATAGCATTATCTAATGAACTGAAATAGCACTTTAGATGAAAACCTAACCCCTCCCCTCCCCCAAAAGTGCCCTTAAATGAATTTTCCCGGAGAAATGTTTTAATTAAAAGTTGTAGCTCTTTGTATATGTAGTTGATGTACCAATTTTGAAGAAAATCGTCGGAGCCATTTTTGAGAAAATCGCAAAAACGTAAAAATACCAACTAGTAAAGTGGTACTTGCGGTTGAGGAATTTTTACAAATAACGTACGGTCAGATCCCATGGTGATACCTAAACGTAATATCAAGTTTCAACTTTCTACGGTTTTTCGTTTTTGAGTTATGCTGTTCACATACATATACACACACACACAGACCAGTTGCTAAAAACCACAATTTTGGACTCAGGGGACCTCAAACGAATATTTCCGGTGAAAACTTGATTTCGAAAAATTGACACGTTACAATAATACTCTTCTTCTTACTAAGAGTAAGAGAAAGTAAAAAAAATAAATTCATTTAACTAATTACATTGTTAATTAAACAAAAAGTTAATTATAATTATTGAATGAAAATTGTTGATAAAAATTATCGAAATTGTGATTGTTTTCTGTCATTGACGCCTGGTTTAATCAGATAAGCAAACAATTGGGGTCCGGAGATAATGTAGTTCCGTCATTGTTATTCAACAACCCAACAGAATACATTTATTATAGGGTGTCCCATTTAAACGGGCCACTTTTCCGCCAAGTACCTTAAATGGGCAATAGTACACTAATTTTATTCACTAGGAGTTACCACATTGCTGCAGGATGTGCAGTTGAATGGCAGAACAAGTATGTGGTTCCATAAAGATGCTTGTTCCGCACATTATGTCTTAGTGGCGAGAAGAGAAGTGAATGAGATGTTCAGTAACTGCTGGATCGGAAGATTGGAAACGGCAAGCTGGCCCCTTCCAGATCGCCAGATTTAATCCCTTTTGATTTTTTCCTATGATTAGCAAAACTTCTTATGATGAGCAGCGACTGCGCTTTTGTCGTTTTAACCGAGGAAGTCATTTTGAATAAAAAAGGAAAAATTTTTTTATCGATTTTTCTAGATAAACTGGAAAATTGTTTTGTTTTAATGATGTTTTACCTGATTTTCAAGTCCCTTATAGTTTTAAAATAGCTTTTAAGTTTTATCAGCATTTGAACTCTCTTATTTATTAGAAATTAATAAGAAAATCCGCTTTTAATTTTAGTTTAAGAAACAGAAGAAATAGAAACATTAGAAATAGGAAGAAATAGTTAAAATTGAATCTTTATGATTGAATATCTCGACAACGGGTTAAAATATTTAAGTAAAATTAATGGCATTTCTCTTCATTTTTACTTAGATGAAGTACATTTCTACTTTACTAAGAGGAAGTATTGTATCGTGTCAAATTTTCGATATTGAGTTTTCATCGGAAATATCCGTTTTGAGGTCCCCTGAGTCCAAAAAAGTGGTTTTTAGCAAATGGTGTGTGTGTGTGTGTGTGTGCGTGCGTGTGTGTGTGTGTATGTGTGTGTGTGTGTGTATGAGCATAGCTCTCAAAAACGAAAAATCGTAGAAAGTTGAAACTTGATATTCCGTTTAGGTATCACCATGGGATCCGACAGTGGGTTATCTGTCAAAATTCCTCAACCAGAAGTACCACTTAACTTGTTTTTTTTTTTTTTTTTATTACTTTTTGGCGTTTTTCTCAAAAATGGCTCCTACGATTTTTTTTTAAACTAAGTATATTAACTATACATACAAAGAGCTAGAACTTTTATTTGAAACATTTCTCCGGTAAAATTCATTTAAGGGCACTTCTGGTGGAGGAGTGGGGGTTAGGTTTTCATCTTAACAGCTATTTGAGTTTATTAGACAAATAAACATCTAAATAGTGTTAATTAGAATTAAATATGTTGTTGAAATTCCGAGAGATTGAAAAAAAAATCGGAAAACCGGAAGTGCGTTTATTTTAACACTTTACTAAATGATTTTTTCTTTTCACTTTTTCGCGATTTTCTCAAAAATGGCTCCGACGATTTTCTTGAAACATCGTATATAAACTAAACATCCAAAGATCTACATCTTTTATTTAGAACATTTCTCTAGGAAAATTCATTTAAGGGTTTTTTTAAATGTGATATTATAGTTGATTAATACAATTCTATCATCCAAACAAAATTAATTAGAAATAAATAGATGACCAAAATTCCAAGTTTTAAGAAAATTAGTAAACCGGAAGTGCGCTTTTACTGATTTTTTCAGTTTTCGACGAATTTCATTAAATTTAGTTCACAAACTATAAAATTTGTCAATTATAATTTTGTGAACAGGAGTAAGAGAAAGTTAGTTGTATGAGTGTTTCACACCAGATTTTTACTTTGCGCTTCACAACCCCGTTTCCACACCACCTTGAATTACGTTGCTCAACGCAAAAAAGGAACAATTTAACTTAAAAATTTTTTTTCATTTGTATAAAATGTGTTTTATAAAGCTCCATACTGGGTCAAATTAATAGTAATAATAGGTGTATTTATGTACTTGACCTAATCCGAGAAGACTATCTTCACACAACTTGCACTGATAGTAATGTGACCGTTAACCGATATTTTTTAAAGTGATTAATGTGTGTGATATGAATGTTGTTAGATAGGGGGGGGGGGAGGAACCGAAGTTAAATAAGAAACATGTAAATATTGTGTTGAAATGTAAATAAAGGTTGGAATAGGGAAAACAATGATAAGAAATGAGAATAAAGTAACATACAGAATAGGAAAGTATATTAATTGGATTAATTAATCGGAAGAATAAACGTAGCATTTGTGACTATAGGAAGGGAAGGGTATAAATAAGTTGGGGGGAGGAGTCTGTAGAAAGTGTCCGCCATGACAGGGATCACTATAACTTAGAATTACCAAACATTTCCGAAGAAAATTGATTTTTTTCGTGGTCTCTGACGGGGGGGGGGCAGCATTAAGCTTTCATCTAAAATACCACTTCTATACAGTACCAACTCTGTTTAAAAAGAAAAATAAAAAAGTAAACCGAAAAAAAAAATCTGGTGTGAAACACTCACACAACTTTCTCTTACTCCAGTTCTCAAAATTATAATTGACAAATTTTATAGTTTGTGTGCCAAATTTAATGAAATTCGTCGAAAAATTGAAAAAAAAACTGTTCAGTAAAAGCAACACTTCCGGTTTACTAATTTTCTTGAAACTTGAAATTTTAGCCATGTATTTATTTCTAATTAATTTTGTTTGGATTATAGAATTGTATAATCAACCATGATAGCGACTTTAAACATAACATAAACCCATAAAAAACATAACCCCACCCCTCCCCCAAGGAACCATTTTTGAGAAAATCGCAAAAAAATAGAAAAAATTCTTTAGTAAAGTGGTAAAGTAAACGCACTTCCTTCCGGTCATTTTTTTTTCAAACTCGGAATTTCAACACCATATTTCTAATTAACATTATTTAGATGACAGTATTGTCTAATAAACTGAAATAGCATTTAGATGAAAACCTAACCCCACCCCCTCCCCTATAACTGCCTTTAAATGAATTTTCCCAGAGAAATATTTCAAATAAAAGTTATAGCTCTTTCTTTGTAAGTGTAGTTGATATAAAAAGTTTGAAGAAAATCGTCGCAGTCATTTTTGAGATAAACGCAAAAAAGTGAAAAAAAAAAACAATTAATAAAGTGGTACTTCCGGTTGAAGAATTTTAACAGATAACGTACTGTCAGATCCCCATGGTGATTCCTAAACGGAATATTAAGTTTCAACTTTCTTGCGATTTTTCATTTTTGAGCTATGCTGTTTACATACGTACATACACACAAACACACCATTTGCTGAAAGCCACTTTTTTGGACTCAGGGAACCTCAAAACGGATATTTCCGGTGTAAACTCAATATCGAAAATTTGTCACGATTACAATACTTCCTCTTACTAAGTAAGAGAAAGTAAAAAAAAAAAATTGAAGTTTTGTGGAATTTGAGACGTTAAAATTTGAAAGTGTTTGTTCAAAATAATATTGACCTCTCTCAACAATGTTAGTTGATCATCCTCTACGTGCCCCTATCGTTGCCCCCACCACCTGTATATTTATGTCAGGACTTATGAGACAAATTTGAAATTTTAAAAAAATTTGCCATTTCTTATATAATTGTATAAAAGGAGTAAGAGAGTCATATGTATGTTTCATATCAGATTTTTGTTTCATGTAGAATTACCTATTTCAATAACAAAAAGAATTTGTCCCCCACTCCTATTAATTAATTTTAATAAGAATTACACCTTATTGTTCAAACTCAGCTGAACAACAACATAAAGGGCCCGAATGTTTCAACAGCCAAGTACCACCACACTTACATGCTGAATCATACATATAACCAAATCGTTAAACCAGTGATTCTATTAATGCTGACTTGTATTTCTTGTAAATCTTACTTAAGAAATACCATTATCGTAAATCAGATTACGAATTCCACTAGTTTTTGTTTTTATTCTTGTTTCAAGGTATTTGGATCATAATATGTATAATGTAATTATAATAATATAATTATCTACTATCCAATTTATTTTTAACATTTTATCATTCAAAAATTTTTATTTTCTCTTTCCCCTAGTAAAGAGAGGAAGTATTGTAATCGTACCAAATTGTCCATATCGTGTTTTCACCGGAAATATCCGTTTTGAGGTCTCCTATAAATACAAAAAAGTTGGTTTTTATCAAATGGACCGTCTGTTTATATATATGTATGTGAACTGCATAGCTCAAAAACGAAAAAGTGCAAAAAAGTTCAAACTTGATATTCCATTTAGCTATCACCATGTGATCCGAAAGTAGGTTATCTGTCAAAATTCCTCAACCGGAAGTACCATTTTTTCACTTTTTTTTTGCAATTTCCTCAAAAAATAGCTCCGACGATTTTCTTCAAACTTCGTATATCAACTACACATACTAACAACTATTGGGTTGGTGCAAAAATAATGCAGGTTTTTATATGCCAAAAAAAAAAAAATTATTACAATTTGTATAAAACTAAGATTATTTATTCAAAATATGTTCCATCATTATCAACACATAGTTGCCAACGTGTCAGAAGCATTTTTATTCCAGTTTCTAAAAAATCTTTATTTAAACTCTCAATAAACTCGCGGAAGGCATTTTCGGTTTCACTTCGATCCCTAAAATTTTTTCCTCTTAAGAAGTTGTCCAAATGTCTAAATAAGTGGAAGTCCGTCGGCGAGAGATCGGGGGAGTATGGAGGGTGCGGAAGTGTTTTATATTTCAATTCCTGAAGTTTCCTGAGAGTTGGCATTGCGATATGTGGCCTGGCGTTATCGTGAAGAAGAATTGGTCCTTTCCGATTCACCAATGCTGGACAAAGATTTTGCAATTTCCTATGCATTTTGTCAATTTCTTGACAATATGTTTCAGCCGTGATTGTTTCGCCAGTATTTAGGAAGCTGTAATGAATAACACCTGCAGTAGACCACCACACTGTCACCATTACTTTTTTCGGGTGCAGGCTTGGTTTCGCGAAATGTTTTGGTGCTTCATCCTTGTCCAGCCACTGGCCTGACCGTCTCCTGTTGTCGTATTGGATCCATTTTTCATCACATGTCACGATTCGATTAAGAAATGGTTCATTTTGGTAGCGCAACAGAAGAGAATTGCAAATTTCAAAACGCCGATGTTTTTGGCTCTGGGTCAATTCGTGAGGTACCCACGTGTCGAGCTTTTTAACTTTACCAATTTGTTCGAGATGGCGAACGACTGTTGAGTGGTCAACACTAACTTCTCTCGCAAAGTCCCGAGTGGTTTTGCGAGGGTTATCTTCCACCAATGCCCTAAGATGGTCGTGATCAACAACAGAGGGCCTACCGCGACCTTCCTTGTCTTCGAGATCAAAATCTCCAACACGAAATTTTTGGAACCATCGCTGCACTGTACATTCACTGATGCTTCCTTCACCCCAAACAACATTGATGTTACGCGCAGTTTGAGCCGCACTTCGACCAAGTTTGAACTCGTAAAAATAAATTTGACGAAAATCTTGTTTTGACATGGTGAATATCGGAGGTCTTAACTCATACAAAATGGAACACAAACTAAACTGATATTTGAGGAAAAACAACATTAATAAACATTGTTTATAATCCATTACCTAGACTGGAGGATTATCTTTGTTTACTTGGCAAGCAGAAGTAAAAAAAAGATGAAAGTTCAAAAACCTGCATTATTTTTGCACCAACCCTATACAATTTTTATTTGAAACATTTCTCCAGGAAAATTCATTTAAGGGTACTTTTGGGGGAGGGGTAGGGTTAGGTTGTCCTTCTAAAGTGCTATTTCAGTTCACTATACAATAATGTCATCTAAATAATATTAATTAGAATTGAATTTGTTGTTGAAATTCCGAGTTTGAAAAAAAATCGGATAACCGGAAGTACGTTTTTACAAAAATAAATTTTTCATTTTTTTAGGATTTTCTCCAACACGGCTCCAATGATTTTCTTTAAACTAGTAATGTGAACTACACATACAAAGAGCTACAACTTTTATTTGAAACATTTCTCCTAGTAAGGTCATTAGAGGGACTTTTGTGAGAAGGGTGGGGTTATGTTTTTCTATAAAGTACTATCATAGTTGATTATATAATTCTATCATCCAAAGAAAATTAATTAGAAATAAATAGATGGCTAAAATTCCGAGTTTCAAGAAAATTAGTAAACCGGAAACGCGCTTTTACAGAACATTTTTTTTTTTTCAGTTTTCGACGAATTTCATTAAATTTCATCAAATTTGTGTACACAAACTATAAAATTTGTCAATTACAATTTTGAAAACTGGAGTAAAAGAAAGTTGTGTGAGTGTTTCACACCAGAATTTTTTTTTTTTTTACATCATATTATTATACACGATACTTTGTATACGATTTCATATTATGTAGAATTGATTTGGTTGGCAATTTCCAAAAGAATGTTTCATGTGAAACTAATTTCAGTGGCTTCACTTTTTGGCATCCCTTGATTTGCACCTTTTCCAAAATGCTTAAGCATTGGCATCAATATTATGCGTTTCTTCTAGCAGACTTGATTATAATTTGCCATACATTTACTAAAAGCACTTTTAAATACTTTTCAAAAAGCATATATGCGATGCGCATCTGAGATACGCTTATGAGAATGAAACGCTCAAATAATAATAAAATCCCAAATTCATTTTTCGAAGAGTCATCAACAAACAAGCTACCATGCAAACTCTGGGAACCTTCTAAATGATCAACAATACAAGCAAGCGTTCTAAATAGCACAATGTCAACAATTCAAAGTCACAATTCGCCATCTCACCATCTCCTACTTCTAGTGGATTTGTGTTCTTCACGCAATTTGAGATTAACTATATTTTACAGACTTCGATTGACTACCAGTTTTTCCCAATATCTTGACCATTTTCTGCAAGAAAAACAATAATGTAGCTGTTATATACATATTCAAAGATATTATTCTCTTCCAGAATTCTTTGCCCCTGAATTATATGATCTAGTTTTTCGTTGATCAAAAGATTGAAGTATATTTTATAATATCTTATCCAAGCGGAATTCCATCGTTTATTTATTTCGATTACAAATCTTTTTTTGCACATTTCCCACTAATTAATTGTTATACCATTCTTCAAAATATAAACCCTTCTTTTTCTATCACATTGCTGCAAACATTTCAATTTGATGACGGTACAACTCCTTTGGTTTTAAGGCGAAAAACTCCTTATCCTAAACGCACTGCTTGAAAATTTTCAATGGGCTGTCCTGTCCCTGTCCTGTGAGAAAATAAGCGTTAGACCGGAAAAGACCGTAATCAGATGGGCTGGGAATGGAGGAAAGATGGGGCAAAACGCTTACCCACTCCAATTTTGCTAATTTTACCTGAGTCAAACGCAACGATGGGCGGAAGCGTTATCATGTTGAAAAATAGCTTAATTTAGGTCAATTAAAATGGGGTACCATAATTTTAAAGACTTCATAAAATCTATCTAGTTTTTTTTTTTTTTTTTTTTTGTTGATTCAAGGCGCGTCAACATCTAAGGTTATTGGCCCTTAGGAGGCTTTGCAGTGGACTGCCAGCCTCTGGACAGTGTTCTTTCGTTACAGACAACACTGTTCATCACCGCACAGTGAGTTGTAGAGGCTTCTAGGGAAAGAAAATCTGAGGGAATCCAGTACGCTAACCACTGAGCCCTAGGTAGGACCGCTAATCCCTTCCCTATCTATCAGTTTGTTGAATATGAAAACTCAATATGCAAAAATACCTTCAAAATTTCACCAAATGCAAAAAATTACTTCTTTTTTTACCGAATCGTTTCTTAGCTAGCCCCAAACCTTTGAGTTGAGCTCCATAAAGATCGGGTAGGTACCCACTTCTTTCATTAGTTTTTTTAATTTGTCAGAAATATTCACTTTTCATAAATTATTCTTTACCAAAATCGATTATCTTTCAGATTTTGCAGAGAAATTTGAATAAAGACAAAATATGAGGATCATAAATTTCGAGCAGCCAGATTTTTTTTTTTTGAAACATTGATGATTTTAAAGTCCATACTACTTGGTAGATAGTCCTCGAGTGGGGTGGGGGGTGGGATTACCCTTCATTCAGATCCATCTTCACAAAATTGGAACAATTTTCTCATCATCGACAATCTTAAAAGATGACCTAATTGATCTTGGTTTACCTTACCACTTTCCCACTTACCAACATTGCCGTATTTTGGTGCATCACTCCGTCTCTTTCCACAATTTCTTAAGCTGTTACCTTTACAATTATTCCTTCTTCTCTTCCACCTCAGTAATCATAACTTTTTTTTCTTCGAACATTTTAATTGTAGATTGTAATTGCAAATAAATTATATAAAAGACGTTTGAGTATATAATTGAATAAAGGATTAGTCAAAGAAATATATTGATATAAATTTATTATATAAACAAAACCAACAAATAAGATTATTTAATTTATTGTCTGACTTTATATAAAGGTCAACATTATTTTCATGCACAAAAACTTTTGTTAAAAAAGAAAACACAGTATTTTTTGTATTATAATAAATTCATTTCTGAATGGCTATTTCGTGTAGCTATTAAAGTTTTTATCGCGTTTTTTTTTTTTTTTTATAGTAGAGTGAGAGAGAGAAATAAAAGTCAAGTGAGAGAGCGAGCATGTTACCTACTAGTAAAGCTTGGCTAAAGCTAAGTTATAGTTTATATAATTTAATTATTATTCTCTGTATTTAGCAGATTTTTATAGTGAACCTATATGAGTCATTTCTTGGAACAGTATTAAACTGTTACGATACAAGGTGGGAGTACTTGAATAAAGTCAGTCAGTCTGTTGGCAAATATTCTAATGGATATATTAATCTTAAATTTTTTTTTTATTTTTATTTTTATTTTTTTTTTAAATACACTTAATATTTGTAAGTGAGGAAATCTACTGAATAAACTTGTATATTTTATATTACAGATAACACAATATTATTCCTTATCTTGTCTTTATCATATCTACTATTTTTAACTTTTATATTTCTTATTTTTTATATATATATATACATTTGTTTTTTTAATTATTATTATTATTTTACATATTCTTCTTGTTTACAATTTTGCCACCAGAAGGTCTTACTTGTATGATTTTCACCTTAAATCTATGGTTTTCAATTAAATTGTTATGTAGATTAAGATTAGATTGACAGATCAGCCTCATTCCACTGAAACCTGCATTTAAGAGGTCTATTATGGATCCCCTAAGATTATTATACATCCTTCAGCTTCGCCCTCTTAATCAGGCTTAGCATAGCTGAAAGTGGCTCCGTCATGTAGCTCGTGGCTTTGGGATTGCTTGCCCCACCCCCACCCACAGTTGAAGAAACCTTGTATCTCATAAGACCTGGCACAATCACATAGGATATATACCCGGTGGGTTTCCTCCTCGGCCTTGTAGAATCGGCATATCGGATTATCTGCAAGTAATAGTTGTATTCAGCCTTACAATGCCCTGACAGTAAGTCCTTGGTAGATTTAGGGGAAAAATGTCTTCTAAAACAAAGAAATTAACCTGCCTCTGCCTTGCTTTACCTTTCCCATCATTACAGACGCAGGTCTTCTATCCAATTCTTGATATAAACTTGAATCAGTTTCCTGGACAATCCGCAGAAGGGCTTGAAGCCTATACAGGTATCCTTCGAGCCCTTCCTCGCCAGGGCATAAATTGTTATGTTAAATTGCTTCTTTTTTTTTTCCTTTCTACAACCGTATAATAATGTGACAATTATTAAATCAGAAGTAGTGAGTGGAGATATATATAGATAGAGAAGTTATTATATATATTATATATATATATATAGAGAGAGAGAGAGAGAGAGAGAGAAGTTATTAATATAATGTGCGTTTCATAACTATAAAACCAATTTTTTTTTTTTTTTTTCAATTTTTCGCTTAAAATTTTCTATAGTTTCCAAAGTGTATCTACAACCTGTACACAGAACGTTTCAACAGGTATTTGAAAAGAAAAAGTAATTGTGTCATTAACATATTACAGTTTATTATTTTTACAGTTGTTTTTTAAATAAAATGTAAAAAAAATAAAAAATTCACATGTTCCATAACTATAGAACCAAAATAAAAATAAAAAATTTCATTATCAAAAAACTACTGGTTGTAACATCTGTACATTTTTAATAGTCAGTGGTTCCTCCCCTCTTCTCAGCAACCTGGAAAAGCCTTCTTCCCATACTTGAAATTAAATTTTTTCTGACTTGGTCGGATATTTCGTTCCATGATTTGATTATGGCATTTTTTAAATCTTCCACATTCCCGTATTGGTGGTTTTCGGCGTAAACCTTTCTTACAATGATACCCCATACATTTTCAATGGGATTAAGATCAGGAGAACAAGCAGGCCATTGAAGGAGAGGGATGTTATGAGATGTGAGCCATGTTTTGGTTGCTCGGCTAGTGTGAATAGCAGCGTTGTCTTGCTGGAATGTCCATTGCACGTGATTATTTTGGTGAAGGAAAGGCAACAAGTGGTTTTCAAGAACAGTGGTGTATTCTGCACTGTTCATTTTGGTGGAGGGAAATGCTAACTTTAGCATTTTCGTTGAACAAAAAGCTCCCCACACCATTACACTCCCTCCGCCAAAATTTCGCTTAGAAAATTTAACAGGGTTTTTTCTAAGATCTCTCCAATAATGCCTGTTGCCATCTGGACCATCTAAATTAATTTTTTTTTCATCTGAAAAAAATCACGGAATGCCAATCAGTGGAAATGTTGTGTCGCCCGAATTCCAATCTTGCTGCAATATGGCGAGGTTGAAGTTTTGGCGCTTTTCGCATTTTTTGACATTTAATAAATTTACTTCGTTTAAGAACACGGTACACGGTAGAGCGCGAAACGTTCAGATTAAGGTCAGAAATCATTTTGCTAATGCTTTTGACTGAATTGCTTGAATAATTAATAATTCGTCGTTCATAACGAAGTGAAAGTTTTTTTTTAGGCCCACCTTTTTTATTTTTTCCATAATTCTGTTGGTTTGCCAAAAAGTTTCGCACCACATTATGGGACCTTTGCAGTCTCCTGGCGATTTCCCGAAGACATAATTTTTCCATACGGCATCTTGCATGGAAAACAAAGAGACTAATAATGTTCAATGTCTTAATGTTCAATATCATTGCATAGAAAACAAAAAGAGACTAAAGTTCAGTGTCTATTTATCGCAATAAGAGGATTAGAGTTCGTTTTTAAATGACAAGATTCCAAGCAGATATTGTTTACTCAATTGGTTTTATAGTTATGACACACTCACAAAATCAAGTTTATTAATGAAAAACATTTTAAAAAGCAAAAGTTCAATTAGAATGGATATTTTTTCTTTATTTTACCTTTATTTTAAATTGCTTTGCGTGCAATTAATTCTACAATTCAAGGAACTGTTTTAAATTAAAAATTTCGAGTGGTTTTATAGTTATGAAACGCACTGTATATGTATAGATTAAAATCAAAAGTGACAAAAAGTAAAAAAAGCAGCCATTTTTTTTTCACAAGTGAAGAAATGCAATATTATTTCACTCTAATTAGCCCGACATCTAGAGGCTAGGCAGTACACTAAAACAAGAACTTATTTCAAAACAAATCCCAAATAAAAACGGAAATTAGGTTATATTAAAGATAGTAAGAAAGAGAGTATTTATGTTGAATTATAGTACTTTTGTACTTTATGGTATAAACTAAAGTATATATTTGAATTTTTTTTTTTTTTTTTTATAA
>JAAEAF010005184.1:0-81221 GCA_011037195.1 Triatoma infestans
CCAGTCTAACAGCCATATTTTTCAAGCTGATTATTTATATTTAATAGGATCCGTAGAGAGGGATCTAAAGCAGAGAGAAAGAGAGAGAGAGAGAGAGAGACACACACACACACACACACAAAATTCAGAATCTCACTCGCTCCTTAAGCCAGACTAGAGTGGGAGAGACTCTGTATATATACAACTGCGCTAGCCCCACAAGGGTTAGAAACTGTCTTTAGAACAGTTTATACAGCCACAACAGTCACAACGCGTCAGCAACCATCTACTACCCTTCTCTTTACTCAGGCTAAATCTCTAATTTCTATTTACGTGTAAAGCCCCCTGGCAGTTTTGTATCTTTATTTTATTATACAGTGTTCACAATTCATTCTAGCTTATTACTCAAAAACCCCTTCCACACTAATTTCTTTCCATCTAAAACCTATTATATATATATCCACAGACACATTCAAATAATAAACGCAAATAAATCCGAAAAGCTCAATGTTTAAGAGTTGGTTTAAAATATTGCTGTTACGCGGCTTTTGCCGTAGGTTCTGTAATTATATAAATTTTCTATTTGAACCTGCACCAGCAGGTAATTTGTAAGCAGTAAATCAAATCTAATACAATTTATTAAATCCACAAAAATTCACTGAGCTCATATAGCTACTTCAATGAAATGCTTAGGATTTATCCACATTTTCCTAATTGATACTCAAAACCCCACAGAAGCTTTAAAAAACAGACAAAATCTTAAGGGAAACCCGCCTTAGCTCTTTTGTAGACAACATTTCCCAAGCAAAAGATTTAGACATTAATCTCATAACCTAAATTATAAATCACAAAAAAATAGGTGTAGCTTTTTCTATTTTACCATCTCTCTAAAAGGGATCCAATCTTTAAAAGCTTAAGAAAAATCCACGAAAGACACAACATAGTACAACCGATTCATCAGATCCATTTTTTTTTTTTTTTTTTTTTTAGGATATGATAATAGAAGCAGTAAGTGCATTTTTATTAATTATAATGTGTATGAGAAGGAGAGAATTGGGTTTGAGAGATAAATAAACTGGAAATAATGCTGAACAGAGTATAATGAGAAACTGACACAAACTGCCAGGACTTTATACGAGTATAGAAAATGATAGCGAAAGATTTAAAGTGATTAAAGAGAAAGAGATTGCTGACGCGTTGTAACTACTGTATAAACTGTTCTAAAGACTGTTCCCTATAAGCATAACTTTGCTTTATGTAAATAGAGTTTCGCACTCTAGTCTGGCCTAATTTTTTTGTGTGTGCCTCTTTCTCTCTCTATTACATCAATCAAAGAATTTGGATATTTCTATAGAAATAGAACGCTTATAAAATAATAAAAAAGTAATAAATAAATAAGGAGTAATGATAAAAACAAACAATTCATATCAAAATAAATATGATATTTATACGCCCTAAGACCAACCTCTTCTGTCAGCATACTACCTCTATCTTTATATATATACCTCTATATATATATATATATATATACGCAAAAGGTGTATACATTTATAATGTAACACATTTAAATAACCTGGACAAGTAAAATTTTCCACTTGTTCACTTCACATCGTTGTACACACATACCCTTATAACACGACAAGTTTTATACCCTGTCCACCATTCTTGCCGTGTTCCTCATACTATTGTACCTTCCTTATATATATATATAGTAATCCTACTCACTAGGTTGCCGCAAATCCCAGGCAACCCTCTTGGGCCCGGTCCTCTAATTGTCCTTTAATCCCTTACTATACAGTTTCTCTTCTCTCCCTAGCGCTGTCCCACTCTAACTGTGGTAGAATTTCATCCAAACTATTTTCTATCTCCTCATTCATCTATGAACACAATATATTGTATTATATCTATATTATATGATATATATATCTACCCTCTTTATATATAATTAAACAATTCAAATTATAAACGTGTACCAATGGTTGGAATTAGGTTTTGAAGGGTGAGCCTTGCAGAGCGGGAGAGAGTGAAAGAGAAGGAGAATTACATTGCACGTTAGACAGAGAGAAAAGTAGAGTGTTTCCCATACTATTCGTGAAAAGGTTAGGGACTACAACCGAGTGAGCGAACTAGGCTAAGGACTGACTGAGGGGTAGCATTGAAGGAGGATTAAGCCCAAAAACACCCTTATTCCCTTCACTGAAGCAAAACAGACTATAAATCAATGTATTACCACGACCACCAAGCATCTCTTCTTCTCTATCATCATACCTGACCATAACTATCCTCTTACTATTTTCGGAAGTTGTTGATAGTTGTTGGGGGGCGGGGGACTTCCTTTCTATAAATTCGGCCCACTCAAAAATAACTCCATCAATTCATACTTCGCAAATTGTAAAAGAGTAAAAAGATTTTGTTTTATTCTATTTTATTACAACAGCTAATACATCTATATTTTCTGTTAATTATTGTAATGTGGGTACTAGAAGAAAACAGTCTTCTATTGAGGAAATTGAATGGTAGCGGTGCATTTGATGGTGATTAGTGAATGAACACACGAATTGCCACCAAACACACGATTTATAAATTTACGATTTTTTACAGAGTAAGAAAAGAAGAGTGGATAATGATGTAATGGGATCGGAATCATTGAAGATTCCTAGGATCCAAAGAGCGCAAAAACACATTAAATGAATCAAATTTAGTTACTCCCCAATTTAGGTCAAACTAGGAAGGGGACAGCTCGATTCATATTAAGGAGAGCGACGACAATACAGTTCATGACGTGTTTACAACCAGTCAGCAACCTTCTACTCTAGCTTCTCATTACTCAGCCAGTCTGTCTCTTTATATTTCTCTCGCTACCTAACTTCAGTTTGTGAATTATTTCATTATACAGTGTTCAACATATTATATTCTAGTTTTGTTTTTTTGTTTTTTTTTCAGGCAGGCTTAACGTCCAACTATCAAATTAGGTGTAGTGGACGGGGGGGCGGAAGCACCCACTTTACTGTTAACATTTTTCATACCAATATAAAATTTAGCAGTTAAACGCGTGACTCAAACTGGGGTCCTCCCAGTTACAAGTCCATGCTTATAACCACTTCACTAACCCTCGCCCCTTTATATTCTAGTTTGTTCCTCTAAAATTCATTCTCTCTAATTCTTTCTCCTTCTCACTTCCATTATTAGTGTACAGAGCGCGAGTAAAGAGCTGCTTGTACTTAAGCAACTTCTTTATATCCCAATCGCTTCCAGGGGATTGCTACTATTTTGTTTTCTTGATGTTGCTGATGAAGAGATGATGACTGTGTTGCTCGACGATATTAGTGTGAAGGAGAATATGTGAGAAATTAATTTCAATATTTACAACTACAATCATATATGTAAAATCGTTATAATTACATAAAAAAATTGAATAAAAAAAAATATTTAAAAAAAAATTAACTTATTAATAAAATTAATATAAGTTTGGAAATAATTAAATTAATTTTAAAATTGAAATTAATTAAAGCATTGAATTATTTTTCAATTTTTCTCAAAATCAATAACAAATTATTTACAATGAATAAAAGAAAAACATTTTTGTTTGCCCAATGAATTAAATAGAAAATATTTAACTTTCTAGTATATATAATAAATGAAAAAAAGAATGCAAAATTAATAACAGTTTGTTTAAGAGCGAAAAGAAAATATTTTTATGCATTGTATTTGATTTTGTGAACAAATATATAAGTAATTGAATATGAGATATACATAAAATATACCATACAACGTATTTTTTTTTTTTTTTTTTTGAGAATGCATAAATTAATAATCAAAAAGAGTTTAAATTATTTACATTGAATAAACAAAATATTACAAATTAATTATTAAATTTCATTAAATGCAGAAGTAAGGAAGCATTTTTTTTTTTTTTTACTTCTTTAAACATATATCAATAATTTGTTGTTTTTTTTCTTATTGTTCACAAATCGATATTTTTCGATATTTTAAATCGATTGAATAAAATATCGAAAAATAACACAATACAATTCAAATAATATTAATAATCTAATTATTTATATTTTATATGTATATATTTTTTTTTTTTGTAATTAAATATAAAAAATTGTCAAAAAAATGTTTAAAGCTATACAAAGTAATAAAAAAAAAAATAATGGTTAAAGTAAAAAAAAATGATCAGATACATGTTAAGTTAGATTCAAATTAATTCAAACTGAAAATTTCAATTAAAATAGCTTTATAAGTCAAATTAATCAAGCCCATTCACCAATACATTGCAATGGATGGTTACAGTGAATGTAATGCCTGGATGAGCGTGTTTATTAGCGCGATGGTAGCGCCTTGATGTGATTGATAATGAAACTAGTTCACCTCTTTTTTTTTCTTTTCTTTTTTTTTGACTAATTTTTGGCTCATTTTCCATTGAAATAAATCATTATCTGGTATTTTATCCATCGAAGCATGCATATTCATTTTTTTCCTGACCGGTTTCGGAGTTTCATCCATTGTGAGAGCAAATTCACCAAGTTCATGTAACGAGTTTACTTCAACGTAATGTTTCTGTTACACTCTCACTTGTTGGTTTGTTGGTTGTTGGTTAGAGGTTACAATAACCTCCCCAGATATATACAAAACCAACAAAACCAACAAGTGTGCATATAACAGAATCAATACGTTGAAGTGAAATCTCTACACGAACTTGGTGAATTTGCTATGACAATGGATGAAAATCCGAAACCAGTAAGAAACAAAATAATATACATGCTACGATGGATAAAATACCAGATGTAATCCAGCATTGCGGACTTATCCACATATTCAGTAATAAATCATTAATTTACAGCGGCAGTATAACTTTTATTCTAATTCTAATAAATCCCTTAGAGCTAAGATAATCTCTAAAATCAGATTTGAGATAAACTGTTTGAGATAAAAATGATATATTTACATCTGTGCATTAAGCATTCAAAGGTTTAAAGGATAATTGATGGATTCCTTTTGAAGAAAATACGTAACTCTTTAAAATCGCTCTTTCAATTAATCTATTTTTCAAGAATTTAGTCTTGATGCAATACTTTAAATATATTCTTGTATTATAAAGTTTTACAACCAAATTATTTTACTGAATATTACTTTTAGAGGGAAGTTTAACTTGCTGCTTCCCGCCAAATATCTTTGAAATATAAATTTTCTAGGAAATATATTTTAGAGAAAAGTGATCCAGTGATTTATGTGTGTAGTTAAGACACTAGTCTAAGGAAAATCGTAGCAGCTGTTTTTGAGAAAATCGCAAAAGAACTACAAAATTATAGTAAAGTTATACACTTTCAGTTGACGAAAACTTTCAAGGCAAATGTGGTGTTTGTAATTCAAACGAAATACTAGGGCATGGTGAAAAGTTCTCAGCCTAGCCCATAGATGGCACTGCTACAAATGAAATTACCGTTTTGTTACGTTGACACGCTTGTTGCAAATATGTAAATACCAAATGTGAATTTGATCAGACAAATAGTTTGTTTTATAAAAGGATTTTGACAAAATGAATCAACTTGAATACTGTTCCGTCATAAAAATCCATCGTTTTGGAAGGGTTATCGGCAACAGAAATTCATCCATAGTTGGTGAAAATGTATAAGGAGTCTGCAACTTTGTTATCAACAGTAAAAAAAAAAAAAAAAAAAAAATGGGCAGCTGTGTTTAAACATGGTCATACATCAATTGAATTATTCACGTGAAGGAGAGCAAAAAACTGCAAAGTTTGTCCCGTTTTTAAGAAGAATCCAACCGATTTTCTGCGCCGATTTGTTACGATGGATGAATCATGGGATTACCATTTACACCTGAATCCTGTATAACAAAAAAAAAAAAATAGTCTAAGCAGTGGGTAGAAGCCGGTGGCTCTGCACGGAAGAAAGCAAAGACAATTGTCAGAAACATTTTCCATGGTAGCCTGCTTCATTTTGTGGTCATCGACCAGTTTCGGGCGTTCGCCGATCATCGGGATACATTTATCAGACAGTATGATAACACAGACTTACGCAGAGCAAATCTGTGTTATCATACTGTCTGACAAACGCATCCTGATGATGGGCGAACGCCCGAAACCGGTCGATGACCACAAAATGAAGTAGGCTATCGTGGAAAATGTCTCTGATGCTTTCCAGCTCTGCGGAACCAACCACCACAACAAAGACAATTGCATTGGATGGAAAGTTCATGGCTAGTTTTTTTTGAAATTCCAAAGAATCTTCTTTTAATTGACTACCTGCCAAAGTGTCAAAACAATTAATAGGGAATACTCGGCACATCTTCTTGTCCAGCTAGATGAAAAAATTAGAGAGAAAAGGGCTGGTTTGCATAAGAAAAAAAAAAAATCCTCTATCTCCAGCACAATAAATCCGCCCACAAAGGCGGGAAAATTGAAGAGGGATTAGAAGTATGAATTGTTGAAACATCCTCCCTATCCGCCGAAATTTGGCTCCCTCTGACTTTCATCTATTCCCAAACCTTAAGAAATTTGCGGCTGGAAAACGTTTTGGGTCAAATGATGAGGTGTTAGCAGCGGTAGGGATATTTTGAAGACTTCCTGAATCGTACTTCAGGGACGGGGAATCCATTTATTGAAGAAACGTTGGAAAAGTGTACTGAACTGAAGCGAGACTACATTGAGAAATACATGCATATCTAAAATAAAAAAACTTCATTTTCACTACTACGCCGGAAACATTTCATTTTGCCCACGTATATAATTCGAGTTACTTGCTATTTTTTTAAACTATTATTTTTTACAAAATTTTTCATCACTGTTATTTTGTTTAATTCCACTTTTAATAATTACTTTTTTCTACACTTTCGTGATCTTTGTTTATGTGATTAAAATCAAAGATGTCGTTTTTCTTTTTTCTTTTTTTATTTTTTGTATGGTTAATCCTGGTGAAACTGGCTGAAGATCCTTGGATGGACAAATAAAGGGAAGAAAAATGTCCTAAGACTTTCTTGCTTCCTCTTTATCCCAAGTACACTTTTCCTCGGAATGTAATCCCTGTCAAATCTTCCACTGCTCTTCGCCGTCGTTCAACCAACGAGAAAGACCTCTGGCCTACACAATCTCTCTCTCTCTCTCACTCTCTCCGAGCTGGGGCATTTGGTTATTCTCTTCTCTTTCTCAATAATTAGAAGTATCCTTTGTCAGCTATCTCTCTTTTCTCTTTTAATTTAATTGGCCTCTTTCTCTCTTTCATTGTCTCTCTCTCATTTCGACCTATCTCTAAACTGACACCCTCCCAGCTCTACTGGAATGTCAGCCTGTCATATTTCAATTTGATTTTATCCCTATACTTAACTATTCAGACCATTATCACGATTTGTAACAAAAAAAAAAAAGAGAAAAAGAACAAAAAAGAAAAGGCTTGCCCTCTCTCTCTATCTCTCTATCTGTCACTTCAAATTATATAAAAGAAATAATACGCAAAGAATAGACTGATGAAATATTTTGCCACATAAAATGGTTACGGAGGTTGAGATTGTATCTTTCATGGATTTTTTTAACTATTTTGCATTAAATAATGACTGGAAGTGAAAAAAATCTGTAGTTAGTACATTTCCGTTGCATGGATGATCAGCTGGCAGTTAATCCGAAGCTCTCCATGATAATATATTACAAAGATGACATTTTGGAAGCATTTAAAAACCACTTAATTTGTTTGGACATTGAGACAGTTATAAATTCGTCTTTCAATTCTCACTACAGACTGATAAGTCCTCTAGGGTGTCAGCCAAGCTATTTTAATTTTGACTGTAATATAGAAAAATTACGGGTAGTAGTTCAATTGCGGCTGTTTTCAAAAAAAATTTCCTAGAATTTTGGTGCGCGGGGAGAGAGTTCAATTTTTTCCAGATAAATATTGTCCGCTATGCACAAATAAGGAGATTGACGATGTTTATCATTTTTTATTTTTTAAATGTCCTGCTCTCGTTTCATTTAGAGATCAATTTTTATTAAAATATATAAAACTAAACTGTGGCCAATTTGAATTGATTGAAAACCTTTTCAATTCATTAACAAAAGAGAAAGTGAACGACATATTTCTGTTTTTTAATCAATAGTATAAAATTAAAGGCCAAATAGCAAGCCTAATTTTTTCAAAATAATCCCATTGTTTGCCAATCCTCATACTTCGTATTATTTATGTTTCTATCACCATAATACCACAGGTCAATGACT
The DNA here is from genome assembly GCA_011037195.1 of Triatoma infestans. Lineage (NCBI taxonomy): Eukaryota > Metazoa > Arthropoda > Insecta > Hemiptera > Reduviidae > Triatoma > Triatoma infestans. The sequence goes on from JAAEAF010005184.1 coordinate 8,207, forward strand.
ACTTCTTGTACAAATTTCTACTTTTGAAATTTGGTTAAATGTTTTTAATTTATTTCATTGCATGTTTAAGTTTATGAAGAATGATTTATTTTATGTTTCATGAATATAATTATTATTTCAAGTATTATCTTTACTAAGACGGTTTCTATTTTATTTTGCAGTTTATTTCTCATTTTTATATTATTTCATTATCCCTTTTTTCTCTCTCTAATTCTAATTACCGATAATGATTTGTGAAAAAGTTTTATTTCATTTTATTGGTATTTACTTAATATTATTGTCGCTATTTATTTTAAATTCCAAGCATAATGTATTACCTATTTTGTACCAACTCACTTTGTACCAAACACATGTTTGAAACGAATAAAAATTTATTATTATTATTATTATTATTAATAAGAAACATTTAACTTATAAGGAAAAAATATGTTAGAACATAAATGCATAATAAAATAAATAAATGAAAACTAAATAATAAATAATAATATTTCCGTTGCATGGAAAACTAACGCGGCATGTAAAATTGCGGCGACTATTCTTAACTCTTCAATTGTTTAACAATGACTAATTTTAAAAAAAAATTTCTAAACAATTTAATTGTTCTTCGTTATCGTTAAAGTTTATGTGGAGGCAATGCGTAGTTGACGTGCGTTTGGAGGCTAAAAGTGAGCGCCATAATGCGGCTGTTTATGAAACTAGTAAGTCCATTATTTGTATGGCGAATTTGATGGTAGTATTTGAGTTTCATTATACATTTATTTCCGGTGTAAACAATTTTGAAAAATTTCACCCTGAATTGAATTCAATACTTTCAATTAGGTGAAAAAAAGAAAAAGAACAATGAACAATTGGATGGCAAGGAAAATAATGTAGACCCAAATTGTGTTCCTTAGTATGTAAGCGTAAACTTATTAGTTTTCTTGCTAGCAAATTATAACATTTTTTTTTTTAAGAATTGAAAGAAGACACTTCACTTATTTTTATAATACTGCAAAGTCATTATGTAAAGATGAAATAGAAGGATTTGACTAGAGGGGAAAAAAATGGCTGGGAGATGATTATTTTATATATTCAGATTACAGTTGAGAATACAAAGGGAAGAAAATTGGAAGAGAAAAGAAACAGTTATGATGAATAGTTGTACTGTAGCTGATGTTGTGGTGGGGGACAGAGAGCATGATAGAGGAAAATGTAAGATACAGAAACTGACGATCCATTTGGGGAAATAGGCTGGTTGTCAACTTTCTTATACAACGCCTGGCTCTTCAGAACGCCAACGCTCCTAACTACCGTAATCCACAAAATACATAGTAAACAAATACAATTTTCACATGTAACTTTTGTCTTAAAAACCAAAAAAAGGAATAAATATTGGGTTTTATAAATGAAAATACTTTCTCTGATCTCATGTTTATTGGCAAAACTGGCAACTATAGTGTCTATTGTTTTCGATTGTTATCTATAGCAAGAAAAAATAAATCTAATAGTTTAAACAATTATCCGTTATGAGGTCTTGATCAAATAAATTATGCAATCCTTTCCTAACAGACAAGCCGCACGCATTAAATGCTTTTGTTGGCAATCTGCGGCAGAACCAAGATTGAAAAAAAAAAAATGAATTGTCAGATAATGGCTAAAGGAGATGGAGGTGAAGGATCAAGTAGTAGTATCAAGAAGTTTTTACAGGCACATCAAGATTTTCCGAACGGGCCCACCAAAAACTCGAAAATACAACTTATCTCACTGACAAAACGAAAATTGAGCTAAAGAAGATTAAGTGCTTGATCATAGTGTTTTGCCTTTTATGGAAACATCTACACACAGCATGGAAACGTTGCGGAACCACTTCATAGTGCTTGCACACCACACGAAAATATAGGAACATCGCTTTATCTTCTTGGGGAGTGCTAGCGCTATACTTGCAAGCAAATCTAGAAGATTGGTGTTTGCAATTTCAAACTCTCTATCTTGCTTCAGTTCTGGCGTTTTTAAATGTAACACAGTTGTTGTGAAATGTGTTTTAAGTTGTTTGAGTGTAATTTGTGGTTTCCATTTAACATATATTTACTTAGCTTAGAAAGGGGTCAAGGAATTTCAGAATTCGGGATTTGGAATTTAGAATATTGAATACCATGGGAACTGGTTATTTTTTTCTTAATATTTTTTTGATAAGCGGAAAATCTTGCGATAGTATTAAGTTTTCGGGGAATTGAGCTTTTTGCTGGAAATGCATGCTTTGAGGTCTTCTGAATACGAAAAACATGATAATAGCGAATGGTTATATTATACTTACAAGATTATAGCGAAAAGTCTCAAAACTTATTATCTCAAAAGCGAAAAATCGCACTTAGCCAAAAATTGATAATCGGATATTCGTTTTTAGATATCATCATCAAATCTGATACGAAAGGTATACACGTCAAAATCCATCAACTAAAAATGTGATTTTTACTTGACTAGTTTATCCAATTTGTAGCGATTTTTCTCGTAAACGGCTCTATGGATTTTGTTTCAAACATCATACAGCGCACACGCCCAATACTTATCACTCTGGGGGGGGGGTGAAATTTTTCGTGTCGAGATTGTTCTCAGTGCCCCCTAGGTATCCAACTAAACGAACAACATCAAACAATCGAAAACCTAACAGTATAGCTATTTTATTTTACGTGTTGAAATATTCGGTAAATATTTTGAAATGTTGGATATCACATTTTTTGGATTCCTGTGCGCATCACTTTATTTTTGTGTTAAAAGTCACGATATTGTCTGAAATATTTTCTGGTTAGAATGGTATTGATGAGTTGGAGAGCATCCTTCAGGAAGAATAATCACACCAGACGCTGCGGAAATGAACCTACGGCCAATCACAGCGTTTTCCTGAAGAATTGTTGCTAGAGATTGAATCACACAGACAAAATCTCAAGGTAGAATATTAGAAAATATCTATTAAATCACAAATAGAATATCTACAAGTAGAACTATCACAAAACACATTACAAATAATACTAAGTATTAATTAAATTTTCTTCTATCTTCCATTTTCATTAGAAAATCTACTTGAATTTCAATTTCCTGCATATTCTGTACACATGTTTATTAATAGTTTGAATTGTTGTAGAACATTTTTTTTTTTTTTAATTTATTGTAATACAGTACCAACACAAAATGTGTTTTGCCTGTAATGCTGTTGTCTGTATGATAATGTACTGACGTGTAGAACGTGTGCAGGTACCCTATCCAATGATGGCCCTGTTGGAGTGATTTGTTATGGAGTGAATAAATGAAATGTGAAGTGAAATGAATGTATGGGTGTGAATGTAATTATGCTAGTTCATAATGTCGTTCAGTGAGGTCTGTCAGTCAGTATGAAGTTTGTCTACGGTGGATGTAACAAGTCCTATGGCCATCTCCGTTTTAGTCTTCTTCCTGGAACTAGAGTTGTTTGTAAATTGTTGATTAGAAGATTTGTATGACTGTTCAGTTTGACATGATACTTAGTGTACAGTCGATGTGCTGCTTGTTGTACTGTTTCAGTGTTTGTGTCTTTATGTATTGTTTCGTTTGTAACATAGAAAGGAGATGAAAGTATAGTCCGCAGTGTGCGAGATTGGAATGTCTGAATTTTTTTCAAATGTGTCTGTTTAGCCGCTCCCCAAAGCTGAAGTCCGTATGTCCAAATTGGTTTCAATAGAGTCTTGTAAATTAGGAGTTTGTTTCAGAGACATTTTCCGTGGAAGCCTGCTTCATTTTGTGGTCATCGACCGGTTTCGGGCGTTCGCCCATCTTCAGGATGCGTTTTTCAGACAGTGTTCACAGAGACTTAGTTTCACACTAACTGAGGTGTATTTTAAAATACTAAACTCTTAAACTAGGTAAGGGATGTGGCCAGATGGGTGGGAAAACACGTGTTTGGGTTGTTAAAGGGCAAATTCTTTTCTTACAGTGGACGCGGGGGTCTAATGTTTAAACTCTGTTGTTGAGGGAGACTTTACAATTAACAACCAACCTCATATTCTACTTAATTATAACTAACCCTTTTAAACATACACCTCAGTTAGTGTGAAACTAAGTCTCTGTACGAGTCTGTGTTGGCACACTGTCTAAAAAACGCATCCTGAAGATGGGCGAACGCCCGAAACCGGTCGATACCACAAAATGAAGCAGGCTACCACGGAAAATGTCTCTGTGCTTTCCAGCTCTGCGGAACCAACCACCCAACAAATAGGAGTTTGTTGTTTATGTTTAATGTGGATTTTGTCTTTAGTAATCTATATAACTGTTTGAAACGTAAATTAAGTTCAAGTCTTTTAGTTTTTACATGTATTGCCCAAGTTAGTCGTTTGTCCAAGTGCATCCCTAAATATTTTACCGAGTTACTTAACGGTAATGGTTCGTTATCATATTTCACAGGTATATCTTCCGTCTTTTTTAGAGTAAAATGTACTGTTTTTGTTTTGTTTATATTGAGTTTACTTTTCCATGTGATGTTCCAGTTATGCAAGTTAGTCAAATACTGCTCCAATATTAATTTGTTGGTTATTATGTCTGTGTTGGTAACAAGTAGTGCTGTGTCATCCGCATAGGTCGCAGTAACAATATTCGGATGTTCAGGTATGTCGTATGTGTAATATTGTATAGTAGTGGCCCCAGAACACTCCCCTGCGGGACTCCAGCCTCAATGGGATGGAATGTCGGAGATAACTTTATTTACCCTAACACTGAAGAATCTGTCCTCGAGATAAGATTTTACCAAAAGGTAATAAGTGAAAGGTAGAATACTTTTTAGTTTGACAAGCAATCCTGGGTGCCATACTTTATCGAAGGCTTGTGAAACATCTAGAAAAATGCCTGTACATATCTGTTTGGATTCGAGAGCGTTAGCAATGTGTGTTGTGACTCTTTGTATTTGATGAATAGTAGAGTGCTGTTGTCTGAAGCCAAATTGATGCTGTGGTATGATACGGTCTGTATCATGTGTTGTAGAAAATAAATATAATATTTATAGGGAGTACGTTTTCCTTTTTATTTTATAACTCTCGTTCAGTTACCCTACTCACTTGCGCTTCTATGGACAATTCTAAATTGGAGTGTATCTAAAAGTGCCACTTTAGACCTCTTCTCAAATAAACAACGATTTACTTTTCACTACAAGTATTTTTCTTTTATTTTGTCCATGCTTTCTTTTACTACTGTAAAAGGAAATATTGCAATCGTGTCAGATTTTCGTCTGTATATGTATTTGTATGTATGTAGAGGTCAGCCGTCTAGTGGGGGGTATAAGGTCAAATTTTTTTATGATTTTTTTAATTTTTTTTATTTTGTGCCCCCACTAATTATATACATGGACTATCACTTTTATTTAAAACATTTTTCAGAGAAAATTTCTGAATAGAAATTATTGTTAAGCTTTCGTCTTAAATGTTTATTTATTATTTTTTTGGTATTTAAAGCAGACATTCATTACAGGGAGTTGTATGTTTTAAGGAACATAATAAGCACATTGTATTACAACAAAATAAATGAAGAATATAAACTCATTTCATAGATTTAGTAATAATAAAACATTACTTATATACTTCTCTAACTAAAATATCATAAAAATTCTAATACAAAAATTAATAATAATAATGGTATTACAAGGTATTAATTAATGGTAAAAGATATTCTATTTATTGATTGGATTATTTAATGTTCTTCGTTATTGATTTTTCTAAAATATCTATTTAGTACGAGGGTCATTCAATAAATAATGAGACAAATCGTTGTAATTGTTGTGGTGATTGGTTCCGCAGAGCTGGAAATTATCAGAGACATTTTCCGTGGTAGCCTGCTTCATTTTGTGGTCAGTCCGGTTTCGGGCGTTCGCCCATCTTCAGGATGCCTTTGTCAGACATTGTGATAACACAGACTTGCATAGAGCAAATTCAGTTTATGAATTGTACACACTTTATAACGCCCACTGTCTGACAAACGCATCCTGAAGATGGGCGAACGCCCGAAACCGGTCGATGACCACAAAATGAAGCAGGCTACCACGGAAAATGTCTCTGACAAATCGCTGTAGCTAAGGAACGGTTTGTTTATTCAGTACAATAGTTTCAGTGCGTCAAGTTGGCATCCTTCAACTTAGTTTCTCATCAGCTGTTCGATAGTATTTGGTAAGCATAACCTCAAATGTATTCAGTTAACAATGGCCAGTCCGCTCCAGCATTGCACCTCGGAAGAACAACGCTCAGTGATTAGACTGTTTAGTTGCAGAGGGTATGAAAAGTAGTGAAATCCACGAATGAATGTGTACGCGGGAATAATTGTTTGAACCGTTCGAACGTTTACAAATGGTTAGAAGAACAGTTTAAAAGTGGCCGAGTAAGTTTCTGTGACGATCACTGCTTGAAGATGCAACATCCTCCATCGAATCTTGCATTAACGCGTTTATTCAGAACAACAGGCTAATTACTGTTGAACTAATAGCTAAAATTATTCAGAATAAGCCGCAGTTCAAGAAAACTTGCTTCATCACAACACACCACAGTTAATTCAAGAAACAGTCCAAAAAGTGGGGATGGGAGATCCTTCTACATCCGCCCTATAGCCCTGCCCCTCACCCCATTTGTTTGGACCCCTTAAAAAGGCTATACGTGGGGAATATTTTCAATCCAATGAAGAAGTTAAAAATCAGGTGCACAAGTGGCTTCGAGATCAACCCATGGAATTTTATGCCAGAGGCATACACAAATTAGAATAACGATGGGACAAGCGTATGAATTTTGCTGGGGGACTATGTTGAAAAATAGCCAAAGTTTTGTATTGATTAAATATATGCTTTTTGAGTTACAGCGATTTTTCTCGTTACTTATTAGAATAACCCTCGTATATATACATCAATATATTAACAAATAACGAATATGTTGCCTAATAATTCAGAGATTTAATGAAAATCAGTTGACTGGCTGTGTGACTATACTGAAACTTTTAACATTCTCTTATTTCATTTTTTTTTTTTAGTTTTTTACATTCTTAGCGAAAAAAGGCAATATTGTTCGTTATGTTACGTTTCTTACATACTTTTTATTGCAGTAACAAGAATTATTACAACTCTGACAAAATTTTTTTTAAATTCCAGTTTTTACCAGAAATCTTTTGAGTACGGGTCTTGAATACGAAAGAAAACTTTTTTTTTTTTTAGGTATCAAAAATCGCAATAAGTTTAACTTCGACATTCCGTCAAGTTGGTACTTCGTTATTCGTACCAATAACTAAACGAACGAATTCAAACTTAAAAAAAGGTAATATGAAAGGATGTTTATGAATCAAGCAACCAAATATTTCATTTCGTCAATTTACTTTACAAGTTCATTTAATTTGGTGAAAAAAAAAATTTTTAATAAACAAATGGAAAGCATTGAAATAAGTGAACAATAAAAGATACATCCAAATTTTACTAAGAGAAACTGCTGGTGTACAATGTGAAAAGTAGCGTAGGAAGGGGTGGGGATATAATCAACTAGTGATATAAAACAGGGAAAGAGTTTTCCCTGGGTTGAAGATATTTTGTGTTTTTGTGTGTGTGTGTGTGCCTGTCTGTTTGTGTGAGGAAGAAGAGCAGGGCAGTCCCAGTAATGAATGCAAATCCCGAGATATTACTTCAGTTACACTTACTGCTGACTGAAACTCTTTTTACTGAGTGGATGACAACATCATCTTACTGGGTTCCCTTCTTGGGCGATACTAATTCCATTTCCATTCCTTCTACAGCTTCCCCACTATCCCTACTACACGTTTCATAGCATCCACACTGACTCTCCGGTCTTCTTCTTCCACTTCTTCTTATGTCTTCAGTCGACTTTCTCCTTTCTCATACTAAGTAAAGCCAAAAGAGGTTTCCCCCTTTACTTCATTTCTTTTCTCTGCTTACTGCCTAGCCCATACTTCCATCGCAGTTACTCTTCCTAACAACCTACTTTTTCTTTTCTTATTTTCCATTTTTGTTTTTTTATTTAGTTCCTTTTCAGGGACACTTAGCCATACAGAAGCGTGATTATACTTTTTAAAAGTGGAATGTTTAGCTACTTTTGACGGACATTTCCATACTTCTTTATTTAAATGAAAACCATTTTTTTTTTACTTTACAAAAATGAATCATAGTTATCCACTTGTAAGTAAGAAATTCGATTCTCATTTTTTGTTTTTTTACCGATAGTAGGAAAAAATTTAAATCTCCGTAGAAGAAAATTGTTCGAATATGAACGAGAGACATTTTTTTTTCAGTTTTGTTGAATTAATAAAGGGTTATTACCTGTCCCACCCATCAACAACGTTAATTATTGGTGGAAACTTGGTTGGTATTTATTGAACCATGTACAACAGCCAAAAAACTTTTTTATTTTCTAATTGTCCAACGTTTCTGCACTATACGTGCCATTTTCAAGGACCACAATTTTTCCTTTTTACATACTTTAATGCTTACTCATCCTGTACAGAGGCTTAGTTTTATTTTAATCTTACATTAATTTAAATTTTTATGCCAAAAACCCATAAGGTGTCCAGATTTATTATAAAATAGTAATTTTCCATAAAATTTTTTATAATCGCCTCTTTACACGTGATGAGCCCACGTGGTTTTCATTTTAACTTTACTATTTGTTTGTGTATTCCTTTTTATTGTTGTGTGTTATGGCTGTGTTTTAGTGAGTCACCTCGTTTTGGCTGTTCCGTGGTGGTGAGCGAGGTGACTCACTAAAACACAGCCATAACACACAACAATAAAAAGGAATACACAAACAAATAGTAAAGTTAAAATGAAAACCACGTGGGCTCATCACGTGTAAAGAGGCGATTATGTGGTCCTTGAAAATGGCACATATAGTGCAGAAATGTTGGACAATTAGAAAATAAAGAAGTTTTCATGGTTCAATAAATACCAACCAAGTTTCCAACAATTTAAGAAAACAGCGATAAGAAATATAAAACAATTAATTATTATTGGTAGATAAGTTAATAAAAGAACTTCTTTCATATCTGATTTCCAATCAAATATGCTATTACTTTCTCTTATTCATAGTTAAAGGAAGTATTGTAGTTAGATCAAATTTTCTATATCGAGTTTTCAACGGAAATATCCGTATAATTTACAATAATGAGATAAGGAGTGGGGAGGAAATTGCGTAAGATGCTAAGATAATGGAGAGAGAGAATCTATTAAAAAAAAAAAAATGATATCATTAGTCGTTGTGGTGATTGGTTCCGCAGAGCTGGAAAGCATCAGAGACATTTTCCGTGGTAGCATGCTTCATTTTGTGGTCATCGACCGGTTTCGGGGCGTTCGCCCAACTTCAGGATGCGTTTTGTCAGAGAGTGTGTTAACACAGACTTGCAACAGAGCAAATTCAGTTTATACACTCCTAGTAATTCATAATTTTCCGAAACTCAAGACTTGTACTTAAAAGATTTCTGACAAAAGCTGGAATTTTAAAAAAATTTTTTGTCACAGTTTAAAATACTTTCTGTTACAGCAATAAAGAGTATGTAAGAAATATAACATAACAAACAATACTATTTATTTCCTCTAAGAATGTAAAAAACTGAAGAAAAAAAAATCTAATCCCATCCATCCCCCAAAAGTGCCATTAAATGAATTTTTCCAAACAAAACAAAAAAAAAACTATACGTAAGAGGTGTAGCTCGTTATATTGGACAATATATAAAGTTTCAAGAAAATCATTGGAGCCATTTTTTTAAGAAAATCCCCAAAAAATAGTAAAAAAAAAAAAAAAAAAAAATCAGTAAAGTGATATGATTATCGAAGAGCTAAAAGGAAGAATAACGGCAGCGAGTAGGTGTATCTGGGCTCTGAGAAGAGTGGTCAGTTTTAAAGAGCTGTCAAGAGAGGCGAAATTGACAGTGTACAAAACCATATTAAGGCCTATTGTCACATACGCCAGAGAGACATGGGTGCTCACCACCAAAACTGATGAAAGAATGCTGAACGCTTGGGAAAAAAAAATCCTCCGAAAAATGTTTGGCCCAGCAATAGAGGGTGATAGGTACAGGATAAGGAAAAATGAGGAGTTAAGAGAACTGTACCAGGAGCAGGATTTGGTAGGCTGGATAAAGAGAGGGAGGCTAAGATGGTTGGGGCACGTTGTGAGGCTGGAGGAAACAAGATTCCCAATGAAATTGCTGGAGGGGCAAGGAAAAGGGGAGACAGAGAAAAAGGTGGTTGGAAGGTGCAGAGGAGGACGTCAGGAACCTGGGTGTAAGAAGATGGAGACGGGTTGCTTTGGTGAGAGAGGAATGGGAGTGAGTGGTTGAGGAGGCCAAGGTCCTTCGAGGACCGTAGTGCCATTAAAGAAGAAGAAGATATGATTATCAAAGGAGTGATTGTATAAACTGAATTTGTTCTGTGCAAGTCTGTATTAACACACTGTCTGACAAACTCATCCTGAAGATGGGCGAAACCAGCCCGAAACCAGTCGATGACCACAAAATGAAGCCAGGCTACCATGGAAAATGTCTCTGATATTATATTTTGTTTGACTTTACGAAGTTCACGTGGATATGGAATCCATTTTTCAATAAACAAGATGATGACTTGTCAGATTGACAATTACTGAAAATGCATAATTGATAAAATTATCATACAGTGTTGAATCAAAAATTTCAAGGTAAAATCATAGTTCAATTTTCATTGAATCGAAGTGATGAATATGAAAAATATAACACTATGTCAAGCAAAACAATGCATGTACTGCTGCCATTCCTAACATCATATTTATGCAAAACGGAATTTTCTAAATAGCTACAATTAAATGAAAATATCAAGTCCATTTAGTAGTAGCAAAAGAGTTACGAGAGTAGCAATCTCCTCAGTGAAATCAAGATTTGTGATAAAAAACAGCACAACCAAGTTAATTTAAAAAATTAAATCTATATATATAGTAAAACCTAGTTAGTATTTGTGTTGTCAATTACATTTTTTGTATGATTATATTTTATTACTATTGTCTTTATTATTTTATGTAAAAAGCGTTAGGAGAGTGAAAGAGGCGTCAAGATTTTTATTATTTTCTTTGTGTTTAATTTAAGGTGCGTCAACATCTATGGTGATTAGCGCCCGGAGCCTTCTCAGTGCTCTGCCGGCCTCCGGACAGTGTTCTCTCGTTACAGAAAAACGCTGTCCATCACCGGAAAGTGAGCTGTAGAGGCTCCTAGGAAGAAAAAAATCTAAGAGGTAGCGCAGCTATACTCGAACCCGGGTACTCCGTGTGGGAGAATCCAGTATGCTAACTAACCACTTAGCTATTAGTTGTGGTGGTTGGTTCCACAGAGCTGGAAAGCATCAGAGACATTTTCCATGGTAGCCTGCTTCAGTTTGTGAGTGTGTGAAAACTGTAGACTGCTCTGTGCAAGTCTATGTTGTTACACTATCTGAAAAACGCATCCTGAAAATGGGCGAACGCCCGAAACCGGTCGATCACCTGAAAATGAAGCAGTCGATCACCACGAAAAATGTCTCTAATGATATCATTAATTTATTAGCCATTAAAAAATAGCTATACTTCCACTAGATTTATATTTATTAAATGAAAACATATTGCAAGAACGTATTCGCCGGTACGAATTTTAAATGGAAGTACAATGCACTAGTGCATATTACCAGTGTATAAGACGCATTTTATTATTATTATTCCCAAAAGGGGAGGGGAGTAAACCCTACGCTATCCAACGCCCCCTCGGGCCCATATAGCTGCCCCTAAAGAATACCTACCACTGGGACTAGAATGAAAATCCAGGCCCAGGTTTTAACCATCTAAGTTTCACAACAGACCGAACAAATCGGACCAAAACCTTAAAAGGACACAGCTTAAGATCCTCTACCGACATCCTATTCCGGCCGAAGGTCCTAAACCTAATCTCCTCACAACCCACACAATTCGTCATCAAATGCATGGGTGTTTCCTCCTCAGTTTCACAAACTCTACAAAAAGGGTCAGGCACAAGTCCCATTATATAGAGATGTCTCCTTAAACCACAATGCCAGTGAGGAATCCAACCAGATACCTGAGGGAGGTCCGTGAAAGACATCGGACCCCACTACTCAAAGCTCTGTCCGGGCCCCCAATGAGCATTTTAGACTGCCGACAACCCACTGCACTCATCCATAAGGATGAGTGCTGTGAGGTCATCCACGTCTGAAAGCCCGACAAACATGTGTCAGAAGACACACCAACAGCAGGCTCTGGACCAATGAAAGGGAGAGAGGCACCTAATTTGGCAAACCTATCCACCTCCTCATTCCCAAAAAATCCCATATGACCTGGAACCCAGACCAGAAGCACATCCTTTAATAAAGAAAGATCTTCCAGTCTTCTAGAACATTCCAACACCAATCTGGACGTGAAGACACATGAATTAAGCGCCTTCAACGCAGCCTGGCTATCGAGCAGATACAAACACCTTTTAAATTAGTGTTACGCACCCTCTCATCCAAAATACAGCAAAGAATTGCATAAACCTCAGCCTGGAAAACGGTAGCCCACTCACCAAGAGGCGCTACCAAATGATCTCCCGTCTCAAAATAGACGGCAGCCCCAGACCTACCATCCATCCTGGAACCGTCCGTGTAGCATCGGAGATAATTCTCAGGAATCACACCAGACGGACCCAGGGTTAACCAATCTTCCCTAGAAGGCAACCTAACCCTTTAGGAATGACCAAAGACAAAAGTCTTCAAATTCCATCAGAAGGGAAACCTGTTATGGGAATCCTTAAAAGCATCTCACGATAAATGGTAGAATGACCATATCGCTTACCCTGCCAAAAACCTGCCTGTTTAATTCTATAACAGGCTTTCATTGCCTGGTTTTTCACCTCCACAAAAAGAGGTGGAATCCCTAACAAAGTCTCCATAGATGCGGTCGGTGTCGTCCGAAACGCTCCAGTCACCGCCAGACAAGCCAAGCGTTGGACTTCTTCCAACAGCTGCCTAGCAGATCGTGTTTCATGCGACGCCACCACACCAAAGCCGCATATACCAATCTAGGTTTAATGACCATACAATAAATCCAGAACATCATCTTGGGAGTGATTCCCCAGTTCTTACCTACAACTCTTCGACATTGCCAAAAGGAGATTATCGCCTTTTGATGTTGTGTCTTAACATGTTCCGACCAGTTCAATTTACTGTCGAGAACTACTCCAAGGAACTTCACTGATTTGCTAACCTGTATGGAAGTACCTAACAACCTAGGAGGTGTAAAACCTACTATCTTCCTTCTATGAGTAAATAGAATTGCCTGGGTCTTAATAGGATTAATAGAAAGACCCTTATCCTGTGTCCAACAATACACCATGTTAAGGGCGCTTTGCATTAGGTCCGAAATAGTGGACAAACAGCGCCCTAACAATAAAATAACACCATCATCGGCATATGCTGGCACATAAAATCCCGATGAATTCATCCTAACCAAAAGGTCATCCATGACGACGCACCACAACTTAGGTGAGAGACAACCCCCTTGAGGGCAACCTCTCCCCACTTGTACTATCATGGTGCGCCCGCCAAGGGAAACCTGTATAACCCTACTCCTAAGATAGACACCTATCCAATTGATTAAGACGGGATGTATACCTTTTCGTACCAAGGCATCTTCCAGAGCATCAAACGATACTCTGTCAAATGCCCCCTCAACATCAAAGAAACACCCTAGGGCATATTCTTTTATTTCCAAAGCAGATTCTATCCTTCCGACGAGACAATGTAATGCAGTCTCTGTCGACTTACCCACAATATAAGCATGTTGGTTAGGATGGAGTGGATGATCCCTTAATGGGCCATCAGTAATATACCTATCCACCAACCTTTCCAAAGTTTTCAAGAGGAAAGACATAAGACTAATGGGTCTAAATGCCTTGGGGTCGGAGTAGTCATTTCTTCCCGGCTTGGGAATAAAGACTACCCTTACTTCTCTCCATAATGTTGGTACATAACCAAACATCAAACATCCTTTAAACAATCTTAACAATACCTTCGTCAGCACGTCCCCACCCTTTTGCAACAGACAAGGATAAATCCCGTCCGGTCCAGGTGACTTGAAAGGTGAGAAACTTTGTACTGCCCAACTAACTCTATCATGTGTGACAACCTCATCTAAGGTGGATACATCTTCAAGGTCCCATCTCCTACCACCCACCAAAGACGAAGCAGCATTTAAACCAATATTATCCGGGAAGTGAGTATCAAGCAAAAGCTGCAGTGTCTCCCCTTCCCCCCCTGTAAAGGAACCATCAGGGTATCGTAGGGTACCTAACTGACTGTCCCTATCCTTAATAAGAATCCGTACCAATCTAGATGATTCCTGGAACGAATTTATATCCTCACAAAAGGATCTCCAGGAATTCCTCTTGGCTCTCCGCAGAGCATATTTATATGCTCTTTTAATACTGTTATAACTATCCCATGATTCCGAAGAATCAGCAAGGACAGCCTTCCTGTATGAGCCCCTTACCTGTCTCCTTAGTTTTTCCAACGAAGAAGACCACCAGGGATTCTTACTATCCTTAACCACCTTGGGAGGACAAGCCTCCTCGAATGAGGATCTAATGTGTTCATGAAGAATACCAGCCTCCCTTTCCAATTCCTCTATGCCATCAGGGGCTTCTGATTGGATAGTCAGTTTATCTTCAATAATTCTAGAATATAAACCCCAATCCGCCCTCCTGGGATTCCTATAACTAGCCAGGGTAATTGGATCAATCCCAGACTAAACCTAATCATCCTGTGATCGGAGATGGAAGCCTCAGGACTCACCCTCCAATCCTTAATCAGACCACTAAAATTCCTAGAAGCAAGGGAAATATCAATAACCTGTCTTCTAATCCTAGTAACAAAAGTGGGTTCAGTACCCCTATTCAGGACCTCTAATCGCGTGCCCACCAGGAAATCCATGAGAGCGCGACCCCTACCATTGGTGTCGCTGCTGCCCCAGACAACATGATGTGCATTCGCGTCACATCCTATTATAATAGGTATGTCATTGGTCTCCGAATACCGAACCAAACCCATGAACTCCTGAGGAGGAGGAGAGGGGCCATCATAGGGGAAGTAAGCCGAAGCCACAACTACGTCGCGACGACGCCCACCAACCCCCAGTCCAACCCTCACCACCACCAAGTCCCGAGAGCAGAACTGTCGAAGCAGGACAGCGTCGACACTCCAACTGGCAAGAATACATGCCTTAGGAATGTCCCCGCCATCCGCCACGAACAGTCTGCCATCAACCACACTCAATCCTCGAACCAAACCTTTAAAGGCATAAGGTTCTTGAATTAGAATAAAATATGTATGCAACTTAGCAATACAACGGCATAAGTTAGCCGTTGCATCTTTGCTATGCTGCAAGTTAACCTGAACCATTTCTACCCTGTCAATCATAGTAATAAGTCAACTAATGTAAGAAATGGAACTTCTGACAAACTTGATAGCAGGCAGGAACAAAAATAAATGAATAATAATAAAATAAATAAATAAACAAATAATAATAAAATAAATAAATTTAAATAAATAAATAGACAATAGATAAATATAAATAAATAAATAAACAAACAAATAAATATAAATAAATAAATAAAAATAAAAATACCTGCCTTACATATCTTTCCTTTTTCCTTTGACCACGTTTCAGAAATCGCCGCAGGAGGACAAGTCCTCTGCGGCTCCTCCTGACACGTTCTCCTCCAGAGCAAGCCTTCCCTGCCTCTGGATATTTTTCCAGATTCCCACCCATTAGTGCATCCAGGCCCTGGTCACCCGACTCTGGATGTACAGAGGAATTACCCCCACCACCGGTGGCCCCCTCCTCTAAGGGGCCCCCGGCTGACGAATTTAAAATTAAAAACATATAAATAAAATTAAAAATTCATCTCCAGAGCTCTCCACCCTCCACGGAGCCTCACAATTTGGGACGCTTTGAAGAAGCGCCAGAGCTACCCTAGAGATATAGCGCCCAGGGATTGTGAGCCATGGCCCACAATACCCGGGAGCTCACCCATGCGTTCTTTACGCTAGCCGATTGACCAGAGCTGGGTTAGGCTCTGGCCGCCTGTTTAGTGGAGTCCGGAACCAAAGTGGTGTGTTGGACTGCCAGGCCCGCTGAGGTAACTTGCCTCTAGCGTGAACCTGCGCCCTCAACCACCAGGACTTCCTTTCCCCACGACACAGGTATCCACACACGGCAAACATGTGGGTGGCACCAGCACGTGCCACTGGCGTGTAAGACTGTAATTGTGTAAGTGTATAATGTTAAGGCGTTTAGGTGTAAGTGATGCAGTATGAATTCCCACGGAGGCTCCGCAGCAAAAGAATTCGCTGCAAGAGATTCAGGCCGCACATAAATTATGGCGACCCAAACAGAGGGCAGAAAAGTCTCCACCAACTCACACTCCTAATGGGAAAACCACTGCACTTGTTAGTCTGTAATTGTAGCTGAGGTACGTGGGAGTGCTAGGTTCCCAAATAGCCCGAAGGCTACCCTCTGCGTTCACCCTCCAACTTAGCCACCCACGCTTCCACAAAGTGGAGCGCAGATGTTTCCGGAGCCAGCGACGAGGACGCGTTGGATGGGCTAGAATGAGGTTCCGCGACGGAATAGCCGTCTCGAGAAACATAGGGAAGTTTCACCCTATGTGAGTACGAATACTCCCTCAAACCTTTGGCTCCGTATAAGACGCATAGATTTCGGTAAAAATCAGTTAATGGAAATGCCACTTCACTGGAGAGTTTGTTTGTTTTTTTTTCAGTTTTCGCGACTTACTCGAAAGTGGCCCAACGATTTTTTTTTTTTTTGTGGACTTTGTATACTATCTTTATATGCATAAATACCGACCACTTTATTTGGAACATGTTCCCTAGAAACTTGATATTTTTAGTGGGTTTTTAGGAAACAGTACTCGAAAGTTTCAACGTGAATATATGGTACCTTGGTCTATGGTTCCACTTATATAATATTAATACAGATTGAAAGCGGTTAAAAAGAAAAAGTAAAAAGTCAATTTTGAAAATTGACAACATCGTCTTTTTCTTACAACAGCAAGAAATTGAAAATAAGTTTAAAAAAAATAATACTAAAAAGAAAAATAATTTTGTATGCACATAAATGAATAGTATTTAATATGCATTATCGCCATTGTAGCTCTTTGAAATTCGGGGAAGATTACTTATTTATTATGTGCCATATAAGCAAAAACAGGATAATCGCGTAACTTAGGTTATGTATCGTCATTTATTCGGATAGCCAGGCTGCTCTGCGGGCAATTGACTCGTGGGAGATCAGCTCAAGGCTGGTGTGGGACTGCCTAGGTGCACTCAGGGAAATTAGTAGCCATAATAAGGTCTTCCTGGTTTGGGTACCTGGGCACTCGGGTTACAGAGGCGGCGGACCGCCTGGCCCGGGAGGGTACAATGAGAGTTCAATGAGAATTGAGGCGTTCTGTGGTGTCTCAAGATGCCTCAGGAGTGCAGGACCGATCAAGGGAATGGTGGGTCAAAACTCCAGGCCAGAGGCAGGCGAAAACGTTTATTCATAGCCACTCGCCCAAGCTAACTGCGGAATTACTCCAATTATGCCGGGTGGCCATAAGGATAGCAGTTGGCGTTCTCACTGGCCATTGTAGATTAAATAAGCACATGCAACGCATGGGCCTGGCAACGGATAGCCTATGTAGGTTTTGTCAGGAGGAAGAGGAGACGGCACTGCACGTGGTATGTCAGTGCGAGGGGCTGGTCTGGCTAAGGTACCGCCTCTTTGGTAAAGAGAAGCTGGTGCCAACAAGCCTCAGCCAGGGCCCTCTCTCGGACCTATTAAGTCTTTTAAGGCAAGCAGGACTCGAGAGGGTGCTAGGATGGCAGGTGCTCTAATTGACCACCTGGGAGCCCCTCAATTCCACAGTGCGGTAAAAGACAGGATAGGGGGAGTGTCTCCAACTCGGGGGGTGCCACAATAGATCCTTGGAGTGTCGCGGTGGCGTAGGCTGAAGAGCCAATTCTCCCGTTAGAATCTATCTATCTATCTAGATTATGTAATAAAAAAATTTCCTTCCTTGTACCATTCTGTATAGGTTTTGTCCCGATAAAGAATGTACAGCATGTCCATTGAATGAAAAAGACAGCGTTTGTCATTTCCTTTTTCATTGTTTGCAGTACAGTGCCTTTCGTACCAAATATTTAGCGAAATATATATATGTTGCAGGAAATCGCTCCGAATTGCTCGCTATGGAAAACTTGTTTTACAATATGGATTATGAAAAGATGCACGATATATTTTTTATTTATAAGTAGCTCTCTGGGTAGAAGGTTCTTAATTTTATAATCAAGTTTTTAGTTTTGTTAATCTGTTATATAATCTTAGTTTCTAGTTTTATTTTCCATTTGTTTTTTTCTGTTCAAGACATTCTGAGCATAATTTTCTAATAAACATACTTTCTGTAAGTCTTTAAAAATATTTTCCATATTTTAAATTTATGTAAATTGATATAGGTAAGTTTTCAGTTTGTTCTTATTTATATAGTTTATGTTCCAATTTATGTACCAACCAACTCTTTGTATGGGACACTTATCCAAAAACAAATAAATAAACTTAACTTAACTTAACATAAATGAATAGTATGGAAAATTTAGCCTAACATTCCCTTATTATTTATTAAATTTCTTACTCCCAGTAAGAGGAAGTATTATAATCATGCTAAATTTTCGATATCGAGTTTTCATTGGGAAATATCCGTTTTGAGGTTCTCTGCGCCCAAAAAAGTGGTTTTTAACAAATGGTCTGTGTGTGTATGTGTGTCTGTGAACAGCATAGCTCAAAAACGAAAAAATCGTAGAAAGTTCAAACTTGATATTCCGTTTAGATATCACCATGGTATCTGGCAGTACGTTATCTGTCAAAATTCCCCAACTGGAAGTATCGTATCACTTTACTAAATAGTTTTTTGTTTTTACTTTTTTTTTTGCAATTTTCTTAAAAAAATGGCTCCAAAGATTTTCTTGAAACTTTATATATTGTTACAATAAAACGAGCTACACGAGTTACTTAGATCTTTTTTTTTTTTTTTTTTTTTTTTTTTTTGAAAAATTCATTTAACGGCTGTTTTTGGGAGACGGGTGAGGTTAGATTTTCCTGTAATGTACTATTTCAGTATTTTATACAATTCTATTATCTCAAATAATATTAATTATAATTAAATATGTTGTTGAAATTTCGAGTTTTGAAAAAAAATCGGATTGTAGGAAATGCATTTTTTTTTTTTGAAAAGTATTTTTCTGTTTTTTTCTGTTACTTACTCTAAAATGACTCCCAACTATTTTCTTTAAACTTGGTATATAAACTACATATATAAAAAGCTACAACTTTTATTTTAAATATTTTTTTGTGGTAAAACTCATTTAAGGGGTCATTTCTGGGGAAGGAGTGTGAAGTTATGTTTTTCACTAAAAGTGCTATTGATTATACAATTCTATCATTTAAATAAAATTAATGATATAAATAGATTGACAAAATTCCGAGTTTCAAGAAAATTAGTAACCGGAAATGCGTTTTTTTCTGAACAGTTTTTTTTTTTTTTTCAGTTTTTGCGATTTTCTCCATAAAAAAAAACACCAAGAAATTTCATTAAATTTGGTATTATTATTATTATTATTCCCAAAAAGGGAGGGAAGTAAACCCTACGCTATCCAAAGCCCCCTCGGGCCCATATAGCTACCCCTAAAGAATACCTACCACTGGGACTAGAATGAAAATCCAGGCCCAGGTTTTAACCATCTAAGTTTCACAACAGACCGAACAAATCGGACCAAAACCTTAAAAGGACACGGCTTAAGATCCTCTACCGACATCCTATTCCGGCCGAAGGTCCTAAACCTAATCTCCTCACAACCCAAACAATTCGTCATCAAATGCATGGGTGTTTCCTCCTCAGTTTCACAAACTCTACAAAAAGGGTCAGGCCCAAGTCCCATTATATAGAGATGTCTCCTTAAACCACAATGCCCAGTGAGGAATCCAACCAGATACCGAGGGAGGTCCGTGAAAGACATCGGACCCCACTACTCAAAGCTCCGTTCGGGCCCCCAATGAGCATTTTAGACTGCCGACAACCCACTGCACTCATCCATAAGGATGATGCTGTGAGGTCATCCACGTCTGAAAGCCCGGCAAACATGTGCCAGAAGACACACCAACAGCAGGCTCTGAACCAATGAAAGGGAGAGAGGCACCTAATTTGGCAAACCTATCCACCTCCTCATTCCCAAAGATTCCCATATGACCTGGAACCCAGATCAGAAGCACATCCTTTAATGAAGAAAGATTTTCCAGTCTTTTAGAACATTCCAACACCAATCTGGAAGTGAAGGCACATGAATTAAGCGCCTTCAACGCAGCCTGGCTATCCGAGCAGATACAAACACCTTTTAAATTAGTGTTACACACCCTTTCATCCAAAATACAGCAAAGAATTGCATCAACCTCAGCCTGGAAAACAGTGGTTGTTAAATTTGGTATACTAAGTGTAAAATTTGTCAATGACAATTTTTTAAACTGGAATAAGGGAAGGTTGTGTTTGAGTGTTTCACACCAGATTTTTTTTTTTTTTTGAAATAATAACACAAACTTTTATACCAAATTCAAATAGTTCTCATATTAAGAAAACTGATATGATAACAACACTGATATAAACGTATCATTGATAAAAACAAACAAAACTGGGCGCTGTTGCTAAATTTGTTGGCGCTGTCTGAATTATTTAATGAATTTACGAAATAATCGATAAATATATATATATATATACAGACGTTATTAGAGAAGTGGATTATTTTGAAAAATGTCTTAATATATTTATTCAGTAGACCATTCTTTTGTAAATAGAATAAATAAGAAAAACAAATTGTATCTATGTAACATTTACAAGTAAAGTACAGCATTTAACTGGGAGTATGACGTCAGAGCAAACTGTATGCAGACGGACACGCAAATAAAAGGGGTGCAAACTTGATCAGTTATTCAAGATTGAAGGTCAAGAAAATTACTTTTTTTTCAAACTACACACTAATCAGTGTTATTAGTGAGGAAAAATTGACTATTTTCTATAAAATAAAATAAAAAAATTCTCAACAATTAACCTAGTTATTTGTGTTTTTTGATATTTGTATTTTTGAAACATCAAGATATTAACAGTTTATTTATTTATTAATTTTTATTTTTTACGAATATCATTTGTTATAGTGATTATTAAAATTAAATCTTTTAATTACATTCTTTCCTAATTAGGCCATCCTAGGGTATTTCTCAAGTTTTTACCTACAGTACGGTGTAGTTAATGTTTCTCTTCATTTAAAACCGTGAGTTTTCATTTATATGTAAAATTTCATTTATTTCAATTAAATTTCTATCGATTTTTTTTTAATAAACGTTCATATAAACATTTTTTTTTTTCAGTTTTAATTATTACAGTTTATCAGCAATTTTATTACGATAAAGATACCAAAGATTTTTTTTAAAGTAGATATATGGACTACATATTATATGTCTTAGAGCTATATCATTTTTACTTTCTCTTACTCCTAGTAAGAGGAAGTATTTGTAATCGTGTCAAATTTTTGATATCGAGTTTTCACCGGAAATATCCGTTTTGAGGTCCCCTGAGTCCAAAAAAAATGGTTTGTAGCAAATGGTCTGTGTGTGTCTGTGTGTATGTATGTGAACAGCATAGCTCAAAAACGAAAAACCGTTGAAACTTGATATTTCGTTTAGATATCACCATGCGATCTGACTGTGCGTTACCTGTCAAAATTTCTCAACCGGAAGTACTACTTTACTAGTTGCTTTTTTTTACTTTTTTGCGTTTTTCTCAAAAATGGCTCCGACGATTTTCTTTAAACTCCAAACATCAACCACACATACAAAGAGCTACAACTTTTATTAGAAACATTTCTCCGGGTAAATGCAATGAAGGGCACTTTTGGAGGAGAGGTTTCCAGCTAAAGTGCTATTTCAGTTTATTAAACAATTCTAACATCTAAATAATGTTAATTAGAATTAAATATGTTGTTCAAATTCCGAGTTTGATAAAAATCGGATAACCGGAAGTGCGTTTACTTTATCACTTTACTAAATGATTTTTACACTTTTTCGCGATTTTCTCAATAATGGCTGCGACGATTTTCTTTAAACTTGATATATTAACTACTCATACAAAGAGCTAGAACTTTTATTTGAAATATTTCTCTAGGAAAATTCATTTAATGGCACTTTTAGGGGAGGAGTGGGGTTATGTTTTTCTCTTAAGTGCAATCATAGTTGATTATACAATTCTATCATCCAAACAAAATTAATTAGAAATAAATAGATGGCCAAAATTCCGAGTTTGAAGGAAATCAGTAAACCGGAAGTACGCTTTTACTGAATAGTTTCTTTCAGTTTTCGACAAATTTCATTAAATTTGGTGCACAAACTATAACCTTTGTCAATTATAATTTTGAGAACTGGAGTAAGAGAAAGTTGTGTGAGTGTTTCACACCAGATTTTTTTTCGTTTAGTATATTTTTTCGAATATGTAGGTATGTCCTTGGGTATGGGGTGGGGGGAACTCTAAGGTTCACGCTGCCCCTCATATGTCTTTATAGATATGATTGTTCCAGATATACATATAAACCTGAAACCTGTTAAAATCTAATTAAAATATCAAGTATGATGGAACTTTGGCAATAATAACATGAAAATTGCAGCACACAGAATGTCATGTAAGGGTTTCATAACTGACTTTTTAATTACTCTATGCCTAAAATTGATTTTAAAAGGGTTTTAAGGGCCTCTAAGTTATTTTAAATTTAAACTGATGCTACTAGGGGGACTTGAACAGAAATAATGTCCCTACGACATTTGTGAGTATAGCCCCTACCACATTCTTTATTGCCAGCCAAACTAAACTTTTAAAAACTTTGTAAATTTAAGGATTTTTTTTTTAAATTAATTTTTATTAATTATAGTAAGAAGAAGTCCTTAGTGAGTGTTTCACACCAGATTTTCAGCTGAAAAAAGAATCAACAAATCAAAATTATTTAAATAAGGAAAAAGCACACGCTAGCATCATCTAGTGGCTAGCACACTTATATTTTGTTGGGCGTTAATTTATGGTTCGATACCCATATGGATAAAGTGGTATTCACCCACAGCAACATGAGAAAAAATGGTGGCGAATCTAGGTAGCGAAAGCCGGAATTAAACAGTGAGCAACCACTCCTACGTGCTTACCACATCCTCCCGCCCAACAATAAAAAATCGCCATCTAGCAAGCCTTGGTTATTCATGAGCTGCCGTGCATAGGTTTAATTTTTTTTTTTTTTTTACAGATAAATTAGGAAAAAGCAGCATTTTTATAAAAATGAAATTCTGATTTCTGCTTGCCTAAGCGTACGTTCACATCTGACACTTCTATCCAGACACTTATGTCAAGTGTGGGACAGTTAGTTGTGTTCAGTGTTTACATTGTGACAGAAATTACGTGATATTTATAGCATGGATTTTTGTGTACAACACCGTCAAAGTTTTGTGATCATGTAACAAATGCCTTAACAGTTTACACCTGCTACTTGTGGCCTATACATTTCTTTCATTGCAAAAAATCAGATTACTGTCATTTACTGTCAGACGGTCATTTGACGATGAAGGCATCAAAAAGAAAAATTGCAGCTAGCGTAATTATCCTGGATTTATTAGAAAAAAAAGAAGAAAAAGCGCTCTGTTTGGATTCGAGAGTGGATTTTGAGACGTGAAAAACAAGGTGTATACAATCAATGTCTGAACGCATTCACAAATTTTGTAAGCATGAAACCATCTCATTTCGAAACGTTAGCTAGTAAAATTGGGCCTATTGTATGCAAGGAAGATACGAAATTCAGAACAGCTATTTGTGTGCGCGAAATACTTGCTGCAGCTTTACGGTTTTCTTCACTCTGTCTGGGTAAACTTTACTCTTAATATCCCATAATTCGGGTTGGTTATGATACATGTCGATTAATTCTTCGACTTATCTTTTCACCCACTCTGGTTTCTCACCCAAACTAAATGCACCAACACTTATGTAGCTATAATAAAAAGTAGACGGTCGGTCAACTAAAACAATTTTTATCAGCTTGAACTTGTATGTAGTAGTGTTTATACCTACGTATACAGATGTGTAATGACACATGTTAGTGACACTTGAACTACATATATATCAGACAGAAATTTCGTACCGTTTACATTAGCGACACTTACTGTCCGACAGAAATTTGTTGCAATAAATGCCAGATCTAAACGTACCATAACTTATAGTGGAATTAATCGATAATACTGGGTGATTACTAAGTTATTTACTAACACTAAAGAAATAATCTTCTTTTACTAATGAACAAATAAGGAAGTCAGTTATGACTTGTTTAAGAGGAAATGTATAAAAAGGAAGAAATAAAAGAATTTCAACTTTCAAAACTAAAGCAACCAGAAAAAAAAAGAAAGAAAAAAGAAAGTAACAGAAAGAGATAGGAACACAGAGTTGCCTGTTGGATACTTTGTTTAGAAGCGAAGAAGCAGCGATGCGCGTGGAAAACTAACTGGAACTCATTCCTGTGATAAATGATTTTCAAACAAGGACAATAGCTATCCACTTGATTAATCGACAAAACCATGGGGGCTCTTTTATCCTGACCGGCCAAAGTCTTCCCCGAAGGGGTGGAAAATTGACAATTCGTTTGTTCATTCGCCATCGTTTTCCCTTCTGATTCACAGCCATTTCTTCGTCTAAAAACCATCCCCGTGTACTATTATACTCAACAAAAGATACTAACCGTCTCTCAAGGAATCTTACTTAACTTTCTTTACCAATTCTAATATCTTTATACTTTTTTCTCAGCATTTCCTGACCATATAACCTCAAGAAGGGATTTTTTTTTTTCTTTATACCTTTTATACCAATCCAGTAAGACTTTGTATGCAGTTAAAAATAAAACCTTAATTTCTTTATTCCTATGAACTTCTTTTAAGCAGAAAAA
This sequence comes from Triatoma infestans, assembly GCA_011037195.1. Lineage (NCBI taxonomy): Eukaryota > Metazoa > Arthropoda > Insecta > Hemiptera > Reduviidae > Triatoma > Triatoma infestans. The sequence continues at coordinate 33,288 of JAAEAF010005184.1, forward strand.
AGTACTGGTGTGAAAGCAAGTATGTTGTAAGGGAAGCAATAAATTTCTTATTACTTATTATTATTATTATTATTATTGAACTGGGTGCCTACTGGCTTGGGACCTAAGCCTATATGGCTTTTATCCTCCCGTTTCCCCCCAATTCATCCCCCCTAAATAATCTCCCCCGGTAGTCTACCGTCAATCTGCAATATCCCAAGATATCCTTCAACTCCAACTCACCCAGGCAATCCCGCGAGAGTGGTGCCCTTCCAAATATACGAAACCTAGTACCAGCGAAACGGGGACACTGACATAAATAGTGATACACCGTTTCCCTAACTCCATCATCACAGTTCTGTCATGTGAGACTGGACGTCCTCCCTATATTATGCAAATGACTAGACACCCATGTGTGTCCATCCACTACACCCACCAAGGTCGTCAGTCCTATCCTACTAAGGGACAGAAGGTAATCTGAAACCTCCTGCGTGGTTCCTTTTATAAATTTTTTAGCCTGGAGGCACCCCAGCGTGTCCTCCCAGCATTTCTCCAATATCCTCGTCTTCCAAAGTCTGATCTGACTATCTCAAAACCTCTTAGTGACGGCAAGGGCTGGCTCAGGACCGCAAAAAGGAACAGAGGATCCCTCTGTAGCCAGCCAATAGGCACTCTCATTGCCGCATGTCTGGGTACCCAATAGAGTTGCACCTTTCCCATCCAACCTAAGGCGTTAAGCCTTCTCCTACACTCTCCCACCAATTTCGAACTCCAACACGGCTTGCTCAAAGCCCTCAGTGGGTCCTGACTGTCAGAGAATAACCGCACCTCTTTAATCTCTCCCTGCCACTCCCCCACAAGGCAGCAGCACTCGATAACACCCACAACCTTCGGACTGAAAGACAGTGCCCACACGACCCAAGGCCACCGAACTCCCCCCTGTCTAACTCCTGCAATCATGCTCCCGCTCCTGATAGGCCAGTTCCCTCCTGCCTAGAGCCGTCTGAATAGCTGAGAATAATACCGTTATCCGCCTTCGTTAGCCTCGTAAATGTGTTCTCCTTTAGGCTACCAATCCTATTCTCATAATCCAAATTTCTTATTGCTTCACAAAACAGCGACATAATATAATATTTCTTAAGTCAATCGCAGTGCAGAGCATCCAATACCCAATATGCTTCGTTCAACTTGCACAAAGTTTTGAAAGAAAATTCGGGGTTTAAGATCTGGACTTCAAATAGCTTTGAAAAGTCTAAAAATTATTATTATTATTATCGAAGCCTCTATAGGCTTCCACTGCTCATTGTGTGGTGCGGTGGTTCTTTATAATTAGAGAATACCGCTCGAAAGTCTGTAGTGCACTGAGAAGTCTCCGGAGGGCACAATAGATCTCTCAAGTCGTAGTGCTACAAAAGAATCATAATTTAAAAAAAAAAACAAAAAAAAACGCTTATAATCAGTTTGTGGTGTTTTATATCAAATAATTTTTTAACTTTCTTATAGCTGGTAAGAGAAAATATCGTGTCAATTTTTCAATATCTAGTTTTCACCGGAAATACAAGGTTTAAGTTTCCTTAAGTACGAAAAAAGAGGTTTTCAGAAAATTGTCCATTAACTTAGTTTCTTAACTATCTTACCTAATTACTTCCTAACTATAAATATTTGTATTTCCTCTCACCTACCACTTCTGTTTTCAACTTTAACGAGAAAAATTCATTTTATGGGTATTTTGGAAAAGAAGGAGGTTAAGTTTTCCTTAAAAAAAAAAAAAAAGTCGTTATATTAAACTTTAGATTGTCTCATTGATAAAAATTATAAATTTTGAAAAATTACGTCAATTATAAATCGTCAATTCAACATAAGAGAAAGTCATACGTAAATGAGTATTTCAAACCAGATTTTTTTTTTTTTTTTTGTCACTTTCTTATTAATGGTAATAAGAATTATTGTGATCGTGTCAAATTTTCAATATCTAGTTTTCATTGGCAATAAATGTTTTTGAGGTCCCCTGAATCCGAATAAATTTTTTTTTTTTTTTTTAAATTGTCTAAGTTTGTTTCCTTTTATGCATGTATTTAAAAAATAGCATAGCTTAAATACAAACAATCGTAGAAAAGTTTGCACAAATTTGATAATATGTTTGGGCATCAATCCGAGGTTTGGGTATTGGAAATGGAGTTATATTGGAAAATTCCTCAACTGCTATAGTACAGAATGGAGTTTTTCAAGTTTTCAGCAATTTTCTCTTGATAAAGATATTATCAGATATCATTCAAATTCGTATACTTACTATTGTATTTATTAAAAGTTTTAAGTGGAGTTAACAATTATAACTGATATAAATTCCAATAAGAGATAATCGTGTGAGTGTTTCAAGTCAGATTTTCTTCTTTTTTTTTAAATTTAATTTTACACTTTAAAATAAAGGTACTATAAATAAATTAAGTTCATATTTTTTATTTTATTTTATTTTTATTTTCGCATATCATGTGAATCCTGAGGGCATATCAAATTGCACAATGAAGTATGTACTATACAAGGGAAACCTGGAGTAATGTGTGTGCCTATATATACATGTATGTTACCAGCATACCCGGAGGCAGCTCATATATATATATATAGACACACACATGCACTCACTCAGCCCGTCACATATCACACGCATACATATATATTATATATATATATATATATATATAAGAGGAAGGGCAGGGGGAGGTGCGACGGTAATACAGATCCAAGTGTATTGTGTTGAGGTTTGCAAGGGTAAGAGCATGCCATATAGAAATGAGACCAATTACGTTAGGTTGCATGGTAGAGTTGGTAAGGGACCCAAGAAACGAGAGGAAGGGGGTGAATAGTGATGATGCCCGCACGCCCATGGGGCGTTGAAGGTGGTGGTATTGCTGTTTATTCGGTGGTGTGCGTGAGTACGTGCGTTACAGATTGTTGTATATGGAGAATATGAAAAAGGAGGGGGGGGAGGGGGACAAGGAGAAGTTCTGATGTGGATGGAAGAAACGATGGGTACAATGTTAGTAGTTTGTAGCGGAGGGATATATCATGCCTTCGGCACCGCTTTTTACTCGCTCCATAGTTCTATTTTCTCTCTTTAAATGGAGACAACATTGCTTTTTTAATATTTGTTTCAATTCATAAAAAAATTAACTTTAGTGACAAAAAAGAAATATATGTATACACTAAAAATTTGTTTCCATAATTTGCCATTGTTAACTGAATACATTTGTGGTTATGCTTACCAAATGCTCTCGTACAATGATGCCACACCTTGACGCACTGAAACTATTGTAATTGATTAAACAAACCATTTCTGAGCTTACAGAGATTTGTCTCGTTACATATTGAATGGACCCTCATACATAACAACATTAACTGGTCACAGATTTTTACTTTCTCTTACTCCTAGTAAGAGGAAGTATTGTAATCGTGTCAAATTTTCGATATCGAGTTTTCACCGGAAATATCCGTTTTGAGGTCCCCTGAGTCCAAAAAAGTGGTTTTTAGCAAATGGACTGTGTGTGTGTGTATGTATGTGAACAGCATAGTTCAAAAACGAAAAACCGTAGAAAGTTGAAACTTGATATTCCGTTTAGGTATCACCGTGGGATCTGACACTACGTTATCAGTCAAAATTCCTCAACCGGAAGTACCACTTTACTAATTAGATTTTCTACTTTTTTGCGATTTTCTCAAAAATGGCTCCGACGATTTTCTTTAAACTCCAAACATCAACCACACATACAAAGAGCTACAACTTTTATTTGAAACATTTCTCCGAGTAAATGCAATGAAGGGCACTTTTGGGGGAGAGGTTTCCAGCTAAAGTGCTATTTCAGTTTATTAGACAATTCTGTCATCTAAATAATGTTAATTAGAATTAAATATGTTGTTGAAATTCCGAGCTTGAAAAAAATCGGATAACCGGAAGTTCGTTTACTTTACCACTTTACTAAATGATTTATTCTTTTTTCGCAATTTTCTCAAAAATGGCTACGACGATTTTTTTGAAACTTCGTATATAAACTAAACATGCGAAGATCTACAACTTTTAGCTAAAACATTTCTCTGGGAAAAATTTTTTAAGGGCACTTTTAGGGGAGGGGTGGGGTTAGATTTTCAGCAAAGTGCTATCTTAGTTGATTATACAATTCTATCATCCAAACATAGTTAGTTAGAAATAAATAGATGGCTGAAATTCCGAGTTTCAAGAAAATTAGTCAATCGGAAGTGCGCTTTTACTGAACAGTTTTTTCAGTTTTCGTCGAATTTCATTAAATTTGGTACACAAACTATAAAATTTGTCAATTATCATTTTGAGAACTGGAGTAAGAGAAAGTTGTGTGAGTGTTTCACACCAGATTTTTTTTTTTTAGAACCATACTAAAATAAATTTTACTTGAAAAGAATATTTTAAATTAAACAACAATAAAGTCGCAATTTTGATCAATCAATTTACTTCAAATGTGGATTTCTATCAATGCAGTTATTATGTACCATCATAGTATATACGTAAGAGAACTATACATTTTATTTAAAAAAAATCAATTTCCCTCGAAAAGTGATTCCAAAAAAAAAAAAAATCTGGTGTGAAACACTCACATAACTTTCTCTTACTCCAGTTCTCAAAATTATAATTGACAAAGGTTATAGTTGGTGCACCAAATTTAATGAAATTCGTCGAAAACTGAAAAAAATTGTTCAGTAAAAGCGCACTTCCGATTTACTAATTTTCTTGAAACTCAGAATTTTGGCAACCCATTTATTTCTAACTAATTATGTTTGGATGATAGAATTGTATAATCAACTAGGATAGCACTTTCATGAAAATCTAACCCCACCCCTCCCCTAAAAGTGCGCTTAAAAGATCTTTCCCAGAGAAATGTTTAGAGATAAAAGTTGTAGATCCTTGCATGTTTAGTTTATATACGAAGCTTCAAAAAAATCGTCGGTGCCATTTTTTGAGAAAATTGTGGAAAAGTGAATAAATCATTTAGTAAAATGGTAAAGTAAACGCACTTCTGGTTATCAGATTTTTTTTTTGAAACTCGGAATTTCAACAACATATTAATTCTAATTAACATTATTTAGATGACAGAATTGTCTAATAAAGTGAAATAGCACTTTAGATGGAAACCTAACCCCTCCTCTCCCCCCGAAAAGTGCCCTTCAATGCATTTTCCCGGAGAAATGTTTCAAATAAAAGTTGTAGTTCTTTGTATGTGTGGTTGATGTTTTAAGTTTAAAGAAAATCGTCGGAGCCATTTTTGAGAAAATCGCAAAAAAGTAAAAAATCCAACTAGTAAAGTGGTACTTCCGGTTGAGGAATTTTGACAGATAACGTAGTGTCAGATCCCATGGTGATACCTAAACGGAATATCAAGTTTCAACTTTCTACGGTTTTTCATTTTTGAGCTATGCTGTTCACATACATACATACATACACACACACACATTTTGCTAAAAACCACTTTTTTGGACTCAGGGGACCTCAAAACGGATATTTCCGGTGAAAACTCGATATCGAAAATTTGACACGATTACAATACTTCCTCTTACTAGGAGTAAGAGAAAGTAAAAAAAAAAGAAAAAGTAATAGGCAATTATGTATGTAAATAGTTAAAGAAGTTTAAAGTAAATCGTTAAGAGTTATTTTCAAGAAACTCCCGGAATAGTGAAAATAAATAAATAATTAAATTAGTAAAATCGCATTTCCGGTTGATAGATTTGACCAAATAAATGAATGTAAAAATTTATCAATTAGTCTAATATAATGGCGGTGTGAGAATGACACCATTCTTTTCCTTCAGCTTCCTTTAAGAGTAGCATTAGAATTGTTTCGTTTGATTTTAGATTAAGGATGGAAAGTGTGAAGCGGTGCGTCTGTACGTACGTTTGGTGCTGTATGTGAATGTGTGGATAAAACTCTGTAGGCATGAACAAACATTTCTTGTATTAGTTTTACTGTTTGTGTTCATGGTACTGTTTGATTCTATCGGCGGTGTTGTTGTTGTTGTTGTTGATGTTGCTGTGGTGGTATAGAGGAACTGCACGCCTGCCGCCTCACCCTCCCACCCCCACAAGTGTCTATACCGCCACCCCCCAGCCTATTATATTGCCGTATAGGTTATATAGTATTGGACTTGGAGGTGGTTCCATCAATCTTCATCTAAACCTATCGTTTCAATCCCTCAGTCCTACAGCCGAGTCACGTACGCAAACAATGTGCCACATACCGAACCCTCCCCCACACTGTCCATATCCTCTCTCATTCCAAACTCTTTCTCTTTCTAGCACTCTAACACTCGATATGTGTTCCTCTGAGTGAGTGTATACCCTTCTTCTATATCGTTTCATATCACTATCGACAGAACCGTGGAATAGGAGGTTATCATATCAAATACACTATGTTGCGAAATATTATATATATATATATATATATATATATACACAGTGTGTGTATGTTGTATAATGTATGTGAAATATATAAACGCATAAATTCATACAATTTGATATCATACAAAAGTAAAATGATAGATGTTTTTGTATAATATGCAGTACATAAATGAAATTGAATACTAAAATGCAGATGAGGAATCACTTGAATATATTAGTAGATTTCTACATATTTTGTAACTAAAAACATTTGTTCATCAAAATATCAAATGCTAAAAATAATATTTCTCTGTAATCGTGAACCCCCACCACTCATCCACTCTAGCGGAAAGAAACAGCCCCTCTCGCAAAGAGAGGAGAGGCTCGGCCAGTATATATATATATATGAGAGATAGGCAATGAGACATCATTCAGATAGAATTCTGTTGATTTACACATCAGTTTAACATCGCTCCGTTCATATCTTCTTAGCCACGTCAGTCTGTCAGTTCAGTTCAGTTCAGTTAGTGTAAAGTCCTTGGCAGTCAGTCATATATCTCCTCACAACACCCTTACACGTGTAATAAATGTGTGTAAAGTGAGTAAAGTTCTACTTTTAAACACAAGTAACAAGACGTAAACGTAAATGTAGCCATAACTTTATTTATTTATTTTTTTTTTTTTTTACTAGCGAAGAAATGAAATATTATTCAACACTAAATAGCCCGATATCTAGCGGCAATACGTGAAAATAAGAACGTGTGTGAGCAAAACAAAATCCCAAATAACAACGGTTGTTGAATTCTCTTTATAATGATACAGATTTTGTGAGAAACGATGATGATGAACTTGGATTTAGGAAGAATGATGTAATCACAATAATCAGCCAAAAATGATGAACATTGTTGGGTGGGAGAGTTAAATGGTCTTCGAGGTAAATATACATGGTGTTGACTGTTGAAATTATAAGCGTACTTGCTTCAATGGTAACCTCACGGGAACTTACAAGAAGTATGATATTATATAGGTCGACCAAAATTTCTTGAATTAGGCAGCTGAAGCAAAACTGACAGCTGATTTTTACTTTCTCTTACTCCTAGTAAGAGGAACTATTGTAATCGTGTCAAATTTTCGATATCGAGTTTTCACCGGAAATATCCGTTTTGAGGTCCCCTGAGTCCAAAAAAGTGATTTTTAGCAAATGGTCTGTGTGTATATGTGTGTATGTATGTGAACAGCAGCTCAAAATCGAAAAACCGTAGAAAGTTGAAACTTGATATTCCGTTTAGGTATCACTATGGCATCTGACAGTGTCATCTGTCAAAATTCCTCAACCGGAAGTACCACTTTACTTGTTGTTTTTTTTTTTTTTACTTTTTTGCAATTTTCTCAAAAATGGCTTAAACGATTTTCTCAAAACTTGGCATAACAACTACACATACAAAGGGGCTACAACTTTATTTGAAATATTTCTCTTGAAAAATTAATTTAAGGGCAGTTGTGGGGGAGGGGTGGGGTTAGGCTTTCATCTAAAGTGCTATTTCAGTTTATAAACAATTCTATCATCTAAATAATGTTAATTATAATTAAATATGTTGTTGAAATTCCAAGTTTGATAAAAATCTGATAACCGGAAATACGTTTACTTTACCACTTTACTAAATGATTTTTCCACTTTTTCACGATTTTCTCAAACCTGGGCCCGACGATTTACTTTAAACCTGGTATATCAACTACATATGCAAAGAGCTACAACTTTTATTTAAAATATTTATCTAGAAAAATTCATTTAAGGGCACTTTTAGGTGAAGGGGTGGGGTTATGTTTTTCTCTAAAGTGCTATCATAGTTGATTATATACAATTCTTCATCACAGCAGAATTAATTAGAAATAAATGGATGGCCAAAAATGCAGTGTTTAAAGGAAATTAATTAACCGGAAATGCGCTTTCACCGAACAGTTTTTTTTTCAGTTTTCGTCGTATTTGAATTAATTTTTGGTACACAAACTATAAAATTTGTCAATTATAATTTTGAAAAATGAAGTAAGAGAAAGTTGTGTGAGTGTTTCACACCAGATTTTTTTTTAGTTGAAGGAATGAATATGAAATTTCTCGAAAACAAACACGTTCAAACTACTATATAGTGCTGGGAGGTTACATACACTAAATTCTTAGAGAAAAATGCAATGTTTACAGAATACTTATAATATAAAATAAATTAAAGCAGGCTAGTAATAGTTTACGAACAGCGCGCCCAAAATAGTAAGTAACCTTCCCCAACCTTACGTATTTCCTATAATGTCTTTGCTTTTGACTTTACTGCGCTTCTAGCGCCACTCATTTCGATCATTCAAGATATTTTAGTCGACCTACATTTTATCTAGCATACATTTTTGGGTCAAGATATTATATACTATTTTTGATTCTTACACGGCATTTTATTTACTTCGGGAATTTTCGTTAACATTTTTTTTTGGAATATTTGTTTTCTATATAGTATATGGAATGAGCCCAGAGGTATTAATTGAGAGGCCGTTGGGCAGGTATTCCACTATATTCCAGGCTGAAGTGTTTGCTATTAAGGTCTGTGCCGAGGAAAACCTGCGTAGAGCCCCAAGGGGCAAGGTCATACGCATTTGCTCGGACAGTCAGGCTGCACTGAAAGCCTTAGAAGCTCACAGAACTACCTCATCCCTGGTGAAGGAATGTCGAGAGGCATTGTCGAGACTCTCCAGGCACAACAAGGTACAGCTGTTGTGGGTGCCTGGACATGCAGGGGTTGAGGGGAATGAGACGGCTGATCAACTGGCCAGGAACGGGGCTAGCACTCCGTTCATTGGTCCAGAGCCGGTCCTGGGAATAACTAGCGGAGCAATTAGTGCAGCGATTAGAGAGTGGTGTCGCAGTAAGCACGAAGAGCTCTGGAGGAGGAACCCGGGTGTTATACACAGTAAAAGGATGATGCCAGGACTGTGTAAACGAAGAACCCGAATGACTCTTAGTCAGAGTAGGGGCCAGATTTCTCTGGTGACGGGACTATTTACGGGTCATGGTAGGTTCAGTAAACATCTGTACAAGGTAGGACTCATTCGAGCGGAACCCTTGTGCAGACTATGTCAGGAAGAGGAGGAAACGGCCTCCCACCTGTTGTTCGATTGCGTAGCAATAATCAGATTGAGGTATGAAACCTTCGGTACTTTGCGACCTGAGGAGATAGTAGCTCAAAACGACCTGGTGATGAAGGCCCTGAAACTCCTTAAGGAGGGAGGGTTTGTCTACTAGGAACTATCGGGGGTGGCACAATAAGCCTCTGTTGGCTGCAGTGCCGGGACATGGCCCACCCGAGATCGGATAATAATAATAATAATAATAATATAAAAACATTCTAATTGTTAATTATCGTAATCAATAGAAAACAACTCAAATAATAATGGTAAGCTGATATTTATGAAAGCTATAGATGTCAATTTGTAAAATAATTCTTTTCTAAACAAGATTTTCACTTTCTCTCACACGTTGTAAGTGGAAATACTGCGATCGTGCCAGATTTTGGAAATTGAGTTTTTCACCGGAAATACATTTATGGGGTCCGCTGAATACGAAAAAAAAAAAAATGTTTTTTTCTGCAAATGATGTGTGGGTATTAACAAGACATCTCAGAAACGAAAAGTCACAGCATGCTTCAACTCGGTACTCTGTGTAGACACTACCACCGCAAGAGGCACGAAGATTTCGGGCAAAATCCATCAACCGGAAGTGCAACTACACTGCATTTTTTTTTTTACAGTTTTTCGTGATTTTCTCGAAAACGGCGCCATTAATGTTCTTTAAACATCCGGGTTATACTAAAGAGAGTAGATTATAGAGGGAGAAACAATTCAATGCGGTTGCCTCTTACGTGAGTAAAGAATCGTAACGCTTTTCTTATTTTAATTAATTAAATGAGTTTAATATTTCAACACTTCATGTAAAAGTAAAAATAAATTCAAATAAAACAAAGAAAACAATGTATAACTACACTTTCGACTTTCAAAAGTGAAGGCACAATCAGTTTTAATTTACAAAAATTTATATTGAAAAGTTATCAATATTCATTGTTACATTTCATTCAGACCTGTTTAAAAAAAAACAAAGATGTTATTTTTGCTCTCTTTTTACTCTTACAACTACATAATTTTTTGTTGTTGTTGTTGTTGTTTTGTTTAATGCTAATGAAAACAAAACAATTACAAAATTGTTTCGCTTTAATTGTTTGAGAGAGAGTCTGTAAAAGTTGGGCACAAATAGAAAGGTTTTGTAGTTGTTTGTATGTTCACCTCCAGGCTGAATTCTTAACTGTTAATTAATTCGTTACAAAACAATTTTCAATTTAATAAAGCCTTTTTTGCAATGTTTTTAACGAAAATGTGGTTACAAAAGGGATATATATATATATATTTTATGTACTCAACCCACTTCCTTTGGGATATTAGTTATATAAATAAAATTCCATTATAAAAGGTTAGTAAATTATTGAAATTGGTTTCTCTTATTTTTAACACGTGACCTTTGTTCAAGAGCTTATTTGTAAAAAAAAAAAATAAATAAAAAAAAAAAAAAATCTAACGTGAAACACTCACACAATATTCTCTTACTCCAGTTATCAAAATTATAATTGAAAAATTTTTATAGTTAATGTACCAAATTTAATGAAATTCGTCGAAAACTGAAAAAAACTGTTCAGTAAAATTCGCACTTCCGGTTTATTAATTTTCTTGAAACTCGGCATTTCTAATTAATTTTGTTTGGATGATAGAATTGTATTAATCAACTATGATAGCACTTTAGAGAAAAATATAACCCCCCCCAACCCTCCACCTAAAAGTGCCCTTAAATAAATTTTCCCAAAAGAAATGTTTCAAATAAAAGTTGTAAATCTTTGCATGTTTAGTTTATATACCATGATTTATGAAAATCGTCGGAGCCTTTTTTGAGAAAAATGCGAAAAAGTGAAAAAAAAAAAATCATTTAGTAAATTGGATAAACGCACTTCCGGTTATCCAATTTTTTTTTTTCAAACCCGGAATTTCAACAACATATTTAATTCTAATCAACATTATTTAGATGACAGAATTATCCTAATAAACTGAAATAGCACTTAAGATAAAAAACCTAACCCTACCTCTCCCCCAAAAACTGCCCTTAAATGCATTTTCCTGGAGAAATGTTTCAATAAAAGTTATAACCCTTTGTACGGGTGGTTGATGTACTAAGTTTAAAGAAAATCGTTGGAGTCATTTTTTGAGAAAATTGCAAAAAAGTAAAAAAAAATCCAACTAGTAAAGTGGTACTTCCGGTTGAGGAATTTTGATAGATAACGTATAATCAGATCCCATGGTGAATCTCTAAACGGATTATTAAGTTTCAACTTTCTACGATTTTTCGTTTTTGAGCTATGCTGTTCACATATATACATAACACAGTCACGCACGCACACACACACACACACACACACACAGACCATTTGTCTGGGAATCTCAAAAAGGATATTTCCGGTGAGAAATCGATATCGTAAATTTAGCACGATTATAATATTTCCTCCTTACTCAATAAATAATAAGAGAATGTTGTTAGGCTAGTTTTCCATACTATGTATACAATTATTTTTTTAAACTCATTTTCAGTTTCTTGACTGTTGTAAGAGAAAGATGATGATGTCATTTTTCGAAATTGACTTCTTACTTTTTCTTTTTTACCGCTTTTAATGTGTATTAATATTATATAAGTAGTACCATAGGCCAAAGGACATTAACACTCATTGAAGGAGTTCTTTCGAGGATTACTGTTCCTTAAGAACCCACTAAAAAATTCAAATTTCTAGGGAAAATATTCCAAACTAAATGATAGGCATTTATGCATGTAAAAATAATATAAGAAGTCTAAAAGAAAAAAAAATCGTTGGGCCAGTTTTGAGAAAATCACGAAAATTGAAAAGGAAAACTCTCCAGTGAAGTGGCGGCACTTCCATGGATGGATTTTGACCGAAACATAATATGTCATTCAATTAATTAAAAATATACATCTACTGGAAGCATAGCAATTTTTTAATGGCTAATAAATTAATAATATCAGTATTTTTTTATTTTATAGATTCTCTCTCCATTTTCTCAACATCTCAAGCACTTTCCTCCCCACTCCTGGTCTCCTTATGTAAATTAACTTTTCAAAGTTTACTTTGCAAAAAGGTTAGAACAAGTACGTATGGGGATGAAATGATGGAAACAAGTTTTCCTAAGATGGAATGAAATTGCGAGTTCTCTAATACAGCTTTTGGAACAGAAAGGAGTTATTATAATATGTACGTATATATACACGTTTTTAAAGGGTAGGGGGTAATGTTTATGTTTGTGTAGCAGGTAGAGTGGGAGAAATTACTACCTCATATTAACCGTCTAAATAGCGCTTATAATACTACTAAACCATCATTACTTCTATGTATATATGGTAGGTTTTACCCAGTTACACAAACAAATAAATACTGGCGCACCAGGCTACCCGAGAATGATTTTCATATTTCTGGTGACTATTTACGGTAAACATCAATTACCCAATCGCAACCATCAAAATCTAACTCAGTATAATATCCATTTTGGCAGCAACGAAATCTCTTGTTTATAATCAACTAAGATGTATCTATATCGCTTGAATTAGCAAAGTTTTTAGTTGGTATAACGAGAAAACATAGTTTGCTAGCCAAAAGTATTATTAAAAGGAAAAGTCATCATATTTTTTGAAAGTTTCAGTAAAAAAAGGAGTTTTTAAGTATGAAATACATTTAACTTTTTTGCTTAACGTTACCACACAGGGATCTGTGGCAGATGAGTTTTAAGTACATTTTCTTAAAATGAATAAAAATTCTAGTTATTGTCAAAATTGTAAATTAACATTTATGGTATTAACATTATCTTCAGGAAAACGACCCTGATGATGTTCATTACAATATGGATGAAACATCGGTTTCTAGCAAATCATTGACGCTGTCACAACCCGGAAAACTCAAGTATTTTTTTCATGAAAATGGCCGTGGAAACCTAAAAGTTCATTTTTTTTTCAATAATGTTATAAATATTTCACAAGTTAAAATACTATATTTAGCATGAATCAAAGAAAAATATTGTTTTTGGTTATTTGTAATAAATTTTAATGTGTTGTTTCAATGAATTTCACACTGGTTTATTCGGATTCAAAGTTATCAAGAAATTTCTATTCCTTTATGATCGTGTGAATCTTTACAATGTACTGTTTGACAATTTAAATATTCACCCTCTGACCTAAATCGTGGCAACTCGCACCCCCCCCCCTCTACACATCGGGTAATTTCTTTGGCCGCTTGTTAAGAAAACCATACCGAGTAAATATATATTATTGTATTATTTATTATTTAAAGGTAATTATTTGAAGAAATATTTCAAATCAAAGTATTGCATGAATGAACTTGGCAATCGACTGATAAAATATTAAAAAAAAAAAAAAAAACCTATGGCGCATAAAAACCTATGAGGGGCCAAGGTTTGCCAGACGGCGATTTGAATAGGGGGGAATAGGATTTTAGTTCCGGCCTTCGCTACCTTGGGCGCTACTAACTGTAGCTTCCCACTTTTCAGCACGATGCTGGGCTAACACCAATTTGCCTTCATAGGAATCAAGCCCTAAATTCTCGCACGAAAGGCGAGTGTGCTAGCCACTAGACCAACGCGTGAGGACGATAAAATATTAAATTTATCAAAATACTATTTCCGTTTAGATGAAACATTTCACAATTATACAAAGCTAACAAGTATACGGAAAGACTGCAAGCTCCCCCATACATTTCCTAACTAGATAAGGTGTTGCCGGGTATGTATATGCGTGTATATATTGTTATAAAAGCAACATCATTCATATAAGAACAGCAGCAGAAATAAAAAACTTGGGTATTACTTTTGTAAAATTATAATAAGTTTCGAGAAAAAGAATATGGCCAGAACGTATCGAATTCAATTGGCGGTTTCTAACCTCATTTTTTTTAAGATATCCATCTGTACTTGAAAAAAAATTTCCAGTCAATAGATTTTCAAATCCAGAATGGATTGTAACATTGTTCATTGAAGAAGAAATTTTTAAAATTTCCAAAATTTTACATGATTGTAATAATTCGTCTTGTTAGCAATATGAAAAAGTAAATATATTATACTTTCAGAGCTATTTAATAATATGGTTTTTTTGCAATTTGTTAATAGTAGAAAACAAGTTTTATTAATCAGAGACATTTTCCGTGACAGCCTGCTTCTTTTTGTGGTCTTCGACCGGTTTTTGGGCGTTCGCCATCATCAGGATGTTTTTGTCAAATAGTGTAATTAAACATAGACTTGCACAGGAAAAATTCAGTGATACACTTTTTTTGTTCTGTGCAAGACTATGTTATTACACAATTTGACAAAAAGATCCTGATGATGGTCGAAAGCCCGAAACTGGTCGATGACCAGAAAAAGAAGCAGGTTGTCCCGAAAAATGTCTGTGATGTTTTCCAGCTCTGCGGAAACAACCACAACAAATTTTATTAACATTTTATATTGCTTCCAGATATAAAGATATATAAAAAGGGAATGGAAATAAAATATAGGAGATGATGGTAGTGTAATTAATTATTGTTACTTGATGAAAAATTTCTTATTTCTTCATGTAAGGATTACAGCTCTAGTTTACAAAAATAATTTTTTCAAGTAAGACTGTATATGTATATAATTTGTAGAGTTGGAAAAAGAAATATAATATAAAGGTATTTATACAAATGTGTAGCGGGGATAATTTGGAAAGAGCAAATGGTGAAAATATTGAGGGTTATGTAATTTAATGTATAGGTAATGTCCAAAGAATGGGTTAGAAGACTATGTATGGGCATGTTGGAGGTCCATACAAGGGAGAGATCTATTCGACCAAAGCAGCAGGTGGCTAGAGTGTTGTACGTTAAGATACCATGTACACCTGGCCAACGGTGGGCGTACACGAGACAAAGTGTGATAAATTTATTGCAGAACTCCACATATCACTAATAGACGAAGGGCGAAGAGACAATATTCTATTCACTTTCTCTCTTTTCACTCTCGTCTTTCTGCCTACCATTTTTTTTTTCTGGAAAGAGAAACTGACCCAAACAGACAAGACAGGAAGTAGAAATGTCCATGAATAAGATAGAGCTAAGGTAATATAGAGCTCTTTACAACTGGGAAAAAGAAATATAGAAAGCAACAGGCAGAGGAAAGCCTTCAGAAGAAGGAAAAAGGGTGGCCTCAATCTTCTTTCTTCTAGTCTCACGGAAATAGGGAGGCAAGAGAGGGGGGGTATAGAAGGAGCAAGTATATATATATATACAATGTAAAATGTAGATGGGACCTGCTCTGGACCGACTTCCCCCTTCCCCCGCCCAAAACATTGCCACTACTAAAAACCCCTTTAAGGTCCTGCAACAGTTTGCCGTACAACCAAGGGCACACCTGTTTGATACTACAAGTATATTATTTTATAACTACACTCCATTTAAATACATAATAATTGTCCCTACAAATAACGTCCCTTTTTGAAGAATAATCATTGTTGCGGTAAATATCTACATAAATAATCATAAGATCTAAGTAAATTAATTAAGTTTCTCAGCCAGGTTAAAAAATAATAATAATAATTTACATAAACATAATAAATATAAATAAGATTTGTTAATACAATAAAATTAATTTTTTACTAATTCGTAACAAATTAATAAATAAATAATCAGGGATGGTAATTAGTGATAACCATTCCATCTTGTTTTTATGAACTTTTATTAATTAATTCATTGAACAAAGTAAGATTTAAATACAGTGTTTTCTAACAACTGGAGAAATGAACTAAAAATGTAAATACTAGGTCAATGAACTCATTAGCTCAAAACGTCCTCGTATTTTTGGTATTGTGAATGAATAAATAAAAATCTCCGATTACAAATTGAATAAAATTTGTTAAAGAGGAGTTACTGTTACTAACACACACCTGATGATTATAAGAATCTCACCCTTCTCATTAATATAAGTCATCTTAAAAGAATAAAACAATGTGTAATTTATTCCATTTTCTAGCTAGAATGATTGGAGGAGGAATTATTGTTATTTTGAATCTTAGCCTATTTATTTATTTGTACTGTAGAAATTTCTGTTTTCATTGCATTATTGTGGAATCATTATGTTTTGGGAAGAGATAGTATTAGGTTGGATAAAAATCTGCCTTTGTTATCAATTGTTGTCGCATTTTTGTTTTTTCTCCATTTTGAAGAAGAGGAGGATAGATTTAATATATTATTTAAAATCAGCGGGAAGTAATAAAATGAACAATTTATGTTTTGGTTGGATTTTTGCGTAGACAATAACCAATCCAATGTTTCTTTTAACTTCAATAAATTCAATATATAAATTTATCAGTATTTAGAATATTATATATTAAGTTAAATAATACTTTTAGTACATCTGCTCTGCACAAGATTGTCCTTTGACAAAAAAAAAACAAACTAATACAACAAAATAACATTATTTTTTATTAAAAAAATGAACGTTGGCATAATTGAATGTTTCTTTCTTGACCGATCCTCATCAAATTTCTTCATAAAATTATATATTTATTTCATTAATTTCCTACTGGCCATAGTCTTTGATAATAGTGCATAATTCAAAATAATAAAGCCATAAAAATTTAAATCGGACCTTTTTAAGTCCGAATATAAAAATCTGACATTTTGTATGTGTACATCTTTGGGCGAATTAATAAAAAAATGTAAATTGTATCGAAATATATTCTTGTTATATATTTTATGATTGTAAAGTAAGGAATTTTTCCGATGTATATATTTATAAATTAGGGTTTTTTGAAGGTTGGAAGGCACAAAAGAAACAGTTAGTTGAGTCAGAGATACCTGGCCTACCCCTATCACTACATTTACTTAGGACAAAGGGAATTTCCCTCTTCTCACTTTCTCCAGGGTGGAGGTAGAATATATAAGGTGGACCCTTTTATGGAAGGGGGTCAGTTCAAAATTTATACCATAAAAGGAGTGAAATCTGTGATTAGAAAAAGCCATGTTACAGTAGTGAGTGGTGGAAGTGCCCCAAGAAACCCAACCTTCTTCAAGTCTGTAAATATGTAAAATATGTAAGTTTATAATAAGCAATTTCTCCTAAATGACAAGACACTTAATATGTTGTTATATCGCAATATTGTATTATTTATTTTTGACATGTATTGGTTATTTTAATTATATATTTTGAATCTATATATTTAGTTGTTTTTTCATCCTCTCCAACTTCTGTATAAACACAGACCTCATCACGAGATCCCTTTAGAGAAGATTTAAATTATAAATTATAATTATTTAATTATTAATTAAATTTAACCCCCCCCCCCCACACACCAATAAATCATATTATAATATATTTTATGTTTTGATAATTTAATTTTTACCATTAGTTTTCTTACATATTTTTCTTTCTTTTTCAAAATTGTAAATAGTTTTATTATGTAAAATTAAATACTATAAATAAGATATGACAGCTATTACATGTAAAATGTATGTGGTGCATATAGAGAAATGAATACATAAATAAAAAAAAATCAAATACATTACTTGAAGATTATAGTTGGAGCGTTTTTTTTTTTTTTAGGATTTTTGAGTTTACTAAGTGCGCTTTTATTGTCTGGCGGAATTAATAGTAATCTGTCATTCATAGAAATAGTCAGTTCGAAGTATTTTTTTTATAGCGGAGTATAGTAGTGTATAGTAATTCAGCAGTAAAAACAGAGGTGTTATCAGGAAGTCTGTTCGTTTCACTTGGTTAATTTAGATAATTATATATGGAAAAGGCAACTCTATTTGAATTGTTAGAACTATCAGTGAGCAAAAGATGTGCGTTGGAAATATTAGAATAAAGTTCTGTAAAGAAATAGATGAATTGTTGACTTCACTAGAGGAATGGATGATATCAGTCGAGGATTTATTAGTAATGTCTGGTTAGGTAAGGTTATATCTAACTCAAAGATAGGGAACAATTTAATGTATTATAGAGATGAAGTCAATTGTGGAAAACTCGCAAAGTATTTCTATTAAAATTGTTATTTCTACATTTTTCTCTCTGTCAGAATGAAAACTTGAACGCAGTATCTTTCTTTTGTATAGAAGAGGAAATTCCCTAGTCTTTATCATACACAATCTTGATGACTGTAGTATTGTGACAGTTTCTAAACATGCTTTCAGCGTTTTATATTTTCTGTAGGTGAATAGCTATCTCATTAATATTTAAAAGTCCTCACGCGTTGGTCTAATGGCTAGTGCATTCGCCTTTCGTGCGAGAATTCTGGGTTCGATTCCCGTGAGGGCAAAGACCCAGCATTGTGCTGAAAAGTGGGGGAAGCTACAGTTAGTAGCGCCCTAGATAGCGAAGCCCGGAACTAAATGGCGTGGAAACTGTGGCTTCTTACCGCACGCCCCCTATTCAAATCGGTGTGTCGCAAGTCTTGGCCCTTCATGGGCTTTTGCGCCATAGGTTTTTTTTGTTTTTTATTTAAAAAAGAACCATAGTCCATTCTTGATGAAATTAAAAACGAATGATATAGCAATTTGCCTTAAAAAAAGTGAAACAACTTACATCAATAAACAAAATCTAATCTAAACCAGATTTCGACTAAATCAAAATACAAAAAAAAGAATTATATTATATTAATAAATATAACATATTAATATTATAACATATTAAACAAATATAACCTAATATAAAAACATGTTATATAGTCTAAAACTTACAGCATCTCTGTAGACATAGCAAGTACATAAAACATCTTATGTAAACATGCGATATGTAATAATATATATATGTATATAAAAAAAATTGTATTTCCTAGAAGCATTTATTTTATTTTTTTATTATTATTATTATTTTTAATTCACTGATATTATTTTCTTCTGGAAAATGAAAAAAAAAAAGAATAGCAAACATTGTATAAAAAAAATATAACACAAGTTTCCATATAAATGAAAAAATACCTTCAGGGCTGTACATACATTATATATGTTTTCTCTCAATAAATAATAGATATTTTTGTAATCATTGATAAATATCGGATGCACTGTTCCCCTTTAATGTAAACAAGATATCAAAAAAGAACAAATAACATATAACATGCATAGCAACGATTAAATCATTTCTTCTTTCTTTTTTTTTTTTTAAATAATAAAATTTTATTAGGGCTAAGTTTGCCATTTAATTACAACCAATGGTATCCTTTCATTTGGCTGAGGAATTGGTAATATTAAATGTCATATTTTTAGAGTCATCTGTAATAGATAATTTTTCAGTATGCTTAGGTCATACAAGTTGGAATTATATAAGAGAAAAAAATCTGATTTAAAATATAATACACTATTTTCACTTCCTATAATTATTATTCTTGAATGACAAATTTTGACATATTGACCCAATTTTTAATTTTTTACAAGATTTTTTTTTAAACTCGGAATTTTCACCAAATATTTATTACTAATTAAATTTATATAGACGTCAGAATCGTATAATAAACTAAAAAAGAAAACTCTTTATAGGGAAACATAAACTCTTTCCTGGTTGTTGTGATTGGTTCCGAAGAGCTGGAAAGTATATGAGCTATTTTCCGTGATAGCCTGCTTCTTTTTTGTGCTCATTGACCGGTTTCGGGCGTTTGCCCATCATCAGGATGCTTTTTGACAAATAGTGTGATAACATAGATTTACACACAGCAAATTTAATTGATACACTGGTTTTTAAATACTTTTGTTAGGGCCTAACTAGGTTACGAGGGGTGTTGGTACCTGTATGAGAAAAAAAACACATGTTTCGGTCTTTAAAGTGGACATATTGTACCCATTAAAAATGGAAACATCCAACACGTGTGAGGATGTGTAACTTAAACTACGTCTTTTTTTTTTTTTTTTTTTTTTTGAAGCAGCTTTACTTAATAATTAATTACCCATTCTATCTTATTATTATAATTATTTATTTATAATAGCGCGTAATAACACTGTTTACGTCTAACACTGTGCAGCCCATGGCTGACACAGTGTTATTTCGCGCTGTTATAAATAAATAAATATAATAGTAAGATAGTATGGGTAATAAATTATTAAGTAAAGCCCCTTCAAAAAAAAAACAAAAACAAAAAAAAAACGTAGTTTAAGTTACACATCCCCACACGTGTTGGATGTTTCCATTTTTATAGGGTACAATGTGCCCACTTTAAAGGCCGAAATATGTGTTTTTCCCCCCTTTCAGGTACCAACACCCCTCTTAACCAAGTCAGGCCTAAACAAAAGCATTTAAAGACTAAGTGTATCAATTAAATTTGCTGTCTATGTTATCACCGTGTTTGACAAAAAGCATCCTGATGATGGGTAAACGCCTGAAACCGGTCAATGACCACAAAAAGAAGCAAGCTATCACGGAAAATATCTCTGATAACCTTTTCCTTTTCTCCAAAACCTCATATAAATGCATATTTCCCGAAAAAAATGTTTCAAATGAAAGATTATATCACTTTATAAATTTTTTTTTAATTATCGTTGTTAGTTTAAAGAAAATTGTTGGTTGTTGTTTGTGTGAAAATCGTAAAAAAAGAAAGAAAAGTTATTCTGTAAAATGATATTTCCGGCTGGCTGATTTGTAGCTAAAACCTTAGTGCACGTTCATGTGGATTAGAACTTAGACGAAATATCAAGAATTTAAAAATTCTGTGACTTTCCATTTATGTGTTATGCCTGACAAAACATACAGACACACAAAACTGACCAATTTCTTAAAAACCTTTTTTTTTCGAACTCATGTGTCCTCACAATGTGTATGTATTTCTAGGGAAAAACTCATTTTTTGGAAAATGGAAAACTTGTATATGATTGTAATAGGTCCCATCCACAGCAAAGAAAATTGCAACCACAGCAGAGAGAAGAGAGGCCCTCTCTGGTTAACAGAGACTACTCTCTGACTTAGGCAGGCTAGAGTGAGAGAACCTGTGTATATAAGCCAGTGGGAATCTATTTAAAGGATCTATCAGATAAAACCATACAATTGTACATCGCATTGTGTCATATCTTTACTTTTCTCCATTCATTCTATCATTTTCATTATAAAGTCCAGTGCAGTTAGTGTAAACTTAGCTACATTATATTAGTGTCTTCATATCTCGTTCATTCAATCAAACCTAATTTCTCTTCTCAACAACTCCATTATAATGATCACAAAACTTTCTCTTAATAGGATCAAGAGAAAGTAAAATATCTGGTATGAAACACTCAAACGATTTTCTCTTAGAGCAATTTACATAGTTATAATATTGACTAATTCTCTTCAAACTTGTAGTTTAAACAACTTAAATCTTTAGTTTTTCTTCAATATTATATTAATTGGAAAATCTAAACTTTATAGAAAAATAAACTCTCCGAGTTAAAACCACATTTAGATGAATTTTCACGGAAAAAGTTTCAAATAAAACTGATAGGTCTCTTCATTTATAGTTGATATCCAAAGTTTAATGAAACCTGTCGCAGTGTTTTTTATGAATGAAAATCGTAGAAAACTGAAAAACTGTTTAGTAAAGAAAGTTGTACTTCAGATAATCTAATTTTCTTTCAACTCGGAATTATGGAAACACTTAATTATAATTAATATTTTAGGGATGATAGAATCTTATAATAAATTATAAAAGTACATTTGAGGAAAGTGTAGTGGAAGAAGAAATGCAAAAATAAATAGTTTTGAAAAATATTTTAAGAGTCAGGTACTATAGTTTAAGGTCATTGCTGCTAAAGAGACAAAAGCACAGGAATCCGTTAGGAAAATAACAATGCCACTTGGCCAACTGTTTTGTAAGAGAAAATTCCCCCGTTAGAGAGGGCATTCTTTCAATACAGTTTGTTGTAGACACCGAAGCAGAACACCTCTTCTTAGAATCGCTATCTTAGAATCAGTGCAGTACCACAATATTATTAATAAGTTTATATATTCTTTGCAAATAACTTGTAGTTATTATTTGAATAGAATATATTTATTGCTAGCACTAACGACTTTCTACTTTCTTATTACTAATACTTCTCTCTTAAATATATATACTTACAACCCCCTTTACCTAAACCGCTCGTGCTACACAAGCTACTAGCACACAAACTACTATCACTAAACAACATCACACCAAAACATTTCAAAAGCAAAACTAGTCGCCTCCCCAAGAACACCCCTTCAATGTCCTTTTATGGATAAATATTTTAACAAAGTTGTAGATGTTTGTATGTGTAGTTAATATTCCATGTTTAAAAATTTTTTTGATAAAATCTGAAGAAACTGAAAAATACATTCAGTAAAGTAAAGGGGGGGTATTCTCGCTTGACCAATTTCATAAAAATCTGAAACTCTCCTAGTGGAACTAAACGCGATTAAACTTTAAAACTTTTTACAATTTTCCGTTTTTGAGTAATACTGATCATACACTCACACAAAGAGTTCAATTTCTTAATTATACTTTTCCGTACTCACATATATTTCCGGTGAAAACTCCAAGTTCAAAAAACACGATCGTAATACTTCGTCTTACAGGAAAAAGAGAAAGTAAAAAAAAAAAAAAACAATAAATAATAAATGTATCATAAAAGTAGTGAATAAAGACTGCTTGTTGTTTTTTAAGGTGAGATTGTTTTAGTTGAGGGACCAATTTGCGTGAGGAATGATCTTTTACAATCATGATGGAACCCTCAAAATATCACTTTCCCAGTACAGTGTGAAAGGGGCATATCTATATGTCAAGCTCTCTCCCTTAAACACACGCACACACTGGACCAAGTTGACTGGACGACGACTCTCTGGATTTCCCTTGGGCCACTTTCCTTACACAGTCATTTGCACCTACCGGATATTTATATAATGGCCCATGTATATATATATATATATATATTTGTGCATATAAGTGTGTGTGCAAAGTGTGTATATGTAGAGAGGGTTATTCTCAATGATAAATCGTTCTATCTACCCTTAAACTACATAACCTTCCAGTAGTGAAACCGTAACTAACCTAACCCCTCCACAGTTCAGGTTTATATATGTACCTTTGGAGGTATCTACCGCAGAGCATCCAATCTGGGCATGTCCATATATTCCACCCTTCTCTCATCTATTTGGGTTGCACTGAAGTGTTACCTTATACAGTGATGGTAGTATACTCGCACGACGTCATACCATAATAAGGTAGTATAGTAGAATCACCTTCTCCACTCCGTTTCCGACTCCACTACTTGACACATTTACAAATGGTCTTATACATTATACTACATATATATTTATATATAATATGTAAATATATATGTACACTGTACAAGCTGTGAAGTTTCACCCATTATCCAAACTATTTCTCAAGCCCTAGTATCTCATTTGTATATTTAAACACGTTTACCCATTGAAACTCGTCATTCCACAAAACAATATAACATTAATGTATACAGAATATTTATTTACAACAGACTTATAATCCTGTTAAAGTAAGAGTAGCAGATGTATTGTGGGGTTGGCTGGAAGAGAAAAACTTAAATTGCAATAAGTTAGGCTTATTGAACACTGTTTACATTGAATTGAACTTTAAGCAGAGCAAAGGACTTTAACACCGTATAATTTAGATTCAGTGTATAGATGTATGAGAAGAGAATGACAGGCTGGCTGGCAGAGTGAAAGTGTGAGAACGATGATCGTTGAACGAAATGGTTGAACGCATGGCATTTGAATGAGAGTGAATTGGCCGTCAAGCACCATTTTTAAGCGGTCGGCTGTACTAGCCCTGTTATCTTCAACTTCTCCTTCCAATGTCCATATACCTCTTCTTAGATTGCAACCGCTGAGAGCTATTGGTAGAGATGTAGCAACGGGTTCCATTATTGTATAAGCGCCTAGTTGTGTGTGGAGCTCAGGTCATTAATACATCTTACTGTTAAAAATATGGCGCGTACGAATATTTAAGTCAACCATAGGAAAAGCTCCACGTAAGCAGATTGCGACCGAAGCAGCACGTAACTGTACACCATCCACAGGAGCTGTAAAGAAACCCCATCGTATTGTTCTGGAACTGCCACTTTTTGAGGAATCAGACGTTAGGCAAAAATCTACCGTATTGCCCATTATTACCTTTCCAACGTTTGGTACGAGAAATCGCTCAGGATTTCAAAACGGATGCAGCTATTGGAGCACTTCAAGTAGGCAACAAAGCATATCTGGTTTATCTCTTTAAAGGTACAAATTTATATGTCCATTGCCTACAAGAGAGTCATTACTATGTCTAAACACATTCAGTCAGCCAGACGAAACTGTGGTGAGAGAGGATACATTTTCACTAAGTCAAAGTACTACGTCTCCACTGTCGTCTAGAAGTTTAATTCTATTAGGAATATGCTACCAGACAAGTAATTATGTTTTTTTCAATTTCATAGTGATTTGTAATGTACCTTTTAGCCTGGTTTAGGTTATACTGAATGCTCTTAACTTTGGCCTATGCCATGAATTATATAGAATTAAATAAATGTAAATTTAATTCATTGCCATATTTTTCATTAGTTTTCCCCCTACTTTTAATTGATCTGTAAAAGTACATTCGTAAAAGTGAAACCAATTATTGTAATTAATTGATTGAGAGTGTATGGTACAGTATTCCTTTTTTTTTCCCCCTACAACCACTTGATAATATTTTATTATACTTAAGTAAATGCATGTAAAATACGTAGTATTTATTATAGCAGTACTTTTTTAAAATGTTAATATTGTATATTTTCATTAGCACTAACACGTCAAACGATTAGTTTGACGGATTAGATTTTTACTCTGAGATGGATATTTACAATTAACTGATTTGTGAATGATTTAAAATTGTATTATAAATGCTCTTTAAAAGAAATAATAGATTTAATAGCCGAGAGAGAGAGAGAGAGAGAGAGAGGAGCGAGACAAAATGACAGGACCACTCTCTCAGACTGGAGTGGGAGAAACCACCTAAATACAGCGACGGGAAACAGATAGGTGAACGTTCATACTACTGAGTTCATACAGTCAGTCACTCTACGTGTCATTACCCCTTTGCCACTCTAGCATACTCTATCAAGTATAAAGTCCAGGCAGTCAGTGTCACTTATTATATTATAGAGTGTTGACCATATTTAGTTATTTCATTTAATCCAGACCATTTCTCTCTTTCATCAACCCCATTATATAGTGTATTCGTCGGCAAAAACTAACAGTACCTGGGCAAAATCAATAAAAGTGGTAATTCAAGAAATTATAGCTTTCAAGAAAGAATATTGTCCTTCTTATAAGAAAACAATACAATGTGCCTTCCATTTTGCGGCGGCTTTTATTTTTGCGTTTCCTTTAAGTTTTAAAACTTCTAAAAAAAACTATATTTGTGTCAATAATGTCTATTATCATGTTTTCTAATGACTGTTATAGCATCATGAGGTTTATAGCACTTATTTTGTAGATATAAACTTTGACTAGATGTAAACTATTTTAAACGTAATCTGTTCCCATACTTTGGTATTTTAACGTCTTATTTCTCTTTATGTTACATGCGAGAGTCAATCGAAAAATTCTTTAATAACATTTTTTTTGTTAACGGATTTGGTAAGAAATTTTATTTAACAAAACTGATCCAGAATTGAATTCGCAATAGCGTGTGTTTTTGACGTTATGAAGAAATCTGGTGACGATCGGTCAAGAATGAAACATTCAATTATGCCCTACGTTTCGAATCTGTCTTTATCAAGGCTTTTTTTTTTTTAATTTAGGCGCGTCAACATCTATGGACATTGGCGCCCGGAGCCACTGAGTGCACTGCCGGCCTCCGGACAATGTTCTTTAGTTACAGACAACACTGTCCACCATCGAACAGTGAGCTGTAGAGGCTACTAGGAAGAAAAAATCTAAGAGTAGCACAGCTGGACTAAACCCAGTTCCTCCGCGTGGGAGTCAAGTACCAGTAACCACTTAGCTATTCCCTTCCCTATATCAAGGCTTTAATATACATATAGTCGTGAAAATGTGAAGAAAGAATTTCAAACATCACATTTGTTACATCACAGAAACATAAAAAAAGAAACGAGAAACTTTTAATTTTCTTTTTCTATGTTTCTGCGATATGTAATGGAATCGTTTGATGTGTGTGATTCCTGGAGTAGCAGATGTCTTGAAGAGGGTGGAAGTTAGTTTGAGAGATTTTGGAAGTTAGTGCTCGAATAATTAAACGGTTTATATAAAAAATAACTATAATTGAACAATACTTTGGACGTTAGAAATGGTAACTAATATAATAAAATAAAATAGTAATAAATAGAAGATAAATTAGAATGATAAAATAACTAACTAAGATGCACAACTAAGAGAATGATAAGTTTGAATATAACTGTGTATAGTAAATTGCCGCTTGTATATAAAGACGTGCTCGGTTGGCCGTAGATGATATAATAATCTCGTCGTATACGATAGAGTTTATATAATACTGTTGTTCACACTCACACCAAGACATCTGTCCTAGTGTGCGACCTACGTAGTTTGGTGATCTTATTCAGGTCAGTCAGTTCAGTGGCCAACCTTATCGCGGTGCTTGCTTATTGATGTACAGTATTGATGAAAAGGCTTTGTTAATCGTTTGTTTGGCCGCGGGTGTCTTGAAGCCGGCGGCCAACTAGATCGCAGGTTTTATCACTGCCACTCTTTGTTAAGGTAGCAGCTGGCTGGAACCACTAGTTGTAAATTATTATTTCTTTGGTGTTTGACTTTGCCGATGTCAATGACTTTGCCATGTCATTACAAATATAACAAATGTGTATGTTTAAAAATTTTTTCTCCACATCTTCATGACATTAAAGCCTCGATAAAGACAGGAAACTCTGTCGAAATGTTTGCATAACTGAATGTTTCTGCTTTGATCGATCCGCACCAAATTTTCTTAATAACATAATACAACAACGGACAACATATACTTTTATATTTGTTTTTAACGCTATATTTTCATTCCTTTGGATATCTAAAGTAACGGAAGAGTTAAAAAAAAACTATTTCCTTTACCTAATTTCTTTCTTCTCCTTATCCCAAGTCACACTACATTGCGCGAGATATTGCAAGTACCTGTCGTCCTACCAATTTTTAGAATAGTGATATCTGTCGCGTAAGATCTTAGAAAATATCTTAAAAAATAGGTATTACAAAATTTCTCCTCCATATACACTAAACAAGAAATATCCAAGGGTCTAGTAATTATTTTTGTAACGTCTTTTCTTATACACTGTGAATCTTCATGGGTAAGGGAAGAATTAGGCTAGGGGAGTGGGGGATAATTGTTAATGGTTGCATGGCACTACTTTCTTAGGAAGATTTTTACGGGAAAACTTGAAGATGATATGGCTAAAGCGAGTGTAAATATCGAGCGAGCAAAAAATGGTTACATGCTGATCAATCTACAACTATTTTCGAAAAGGGCTCGGCTTCTAGTTTAGAGTTTCAAGGATTATAGAGAGAGAGAGAGAGAGAGAGAAAATATTGGAAAATTTAAATAAAGAATTTGTTTGTAAAAAAAGGAGAGAAAAGAAAACTGGCATTTAATTAACAATTTTTTAAATAATACTTTTTGAAATATGATTTCACCCAATCAGATAAAAGAAAAGTTATATATAAGGAAAATGGAAAAAACTTGGCTCCAATGACAATATATTTATATAGAACGAAACTCCAAAGATGTTACAGATAGATGTAGAGTAAGGTGATATCTGTGTAAGGTTTTTTTTTTTTTTCTTTTCTACTACTGACAAAGATCTCCCTTGGGAATTTGAAGGGGTAAAAAAAGGGAGTGACAAAAGAAAGGAAGGAATAGAAGTAGAAGAAGTAGTGTAGAAAAAAAAACGAACTAGAAATAAGAAGAGTGTACGTCTCTAGTGAGGATGAGCCTCTTTTGGTTGTGGTAGTGATGGAAATAACTGTGTAAGAAAGAAGGAAAAGAAAAGTGTAGAAGTAGATGAAGGAAAGCTGTGGATAAAAAGTGAGAGAACATCAGCGCTCTCTTATATCACCACCTGGTATTATTCAATATTGACCTAGAAACAGGCCGCCACTCAGCAAATAAATGTTACAATATCGATATAGAAAAATATAATGTAAACATCATAACTTCCCCCCCCCGCAATATTCCGCCTCCGTAATTCCAAAATACAACGAAAAATAATATGGCTTATTTTTTCTTTTTTTTTTTTTTGTAACATTATTCAAAAAAAAAGTCATAAAATTAATTGTCTAGAAAACTTGAAACATAATCAATTAAAACTTATCGAATCACAAAATGAATAAGGTCGCATTTATTGACACACAATAATTCCAAATTATGAGGAAAAGAATATCAAGTACTTTCCCCCCTTGTATGAATGCTATGAGTGTATTTTTGTTTTAATAGCGAATGTATTTATTAGCATGAA
This sequence comes from Triatoma infestans, assembly GCA_011037195.1. Classification (NCBI taxonomy): domain Eukaryota; kingdom Metazoa; phylum Arthropoda; class Insecta; order Hemiptera; family Reduviidae; genus Triatoma; species Triatoma infestans. The sequence continues at coordinate 62,207 of JAAEAF010005184.1, forward strand.
AGTATTTATTGCTGTATATGTATTTGTTAGTGCGAATATATTTATTAGCTTGAATGTATTTATTGATGAATGTATGTATTTGTTGGTGTGAATGTAATTTATTTGGCGAGAATGTTAGTATGAATGCATAGATTAGGTTTTTATCTCGGGGTTGAGAGAAATTTTTTTAAAAGAATTTCAACCCTATTAGGTTAAGTTTGATTTTTATATATATGCATAAGTTATATTTTAGGATATGCAGGAATTTTGGTTAAAAGTTACTGTACATTCAAACTATTAATTTATATAGTAAATAGTCCCCTTCGTTTTCAAGAGTGTAATAGAAAATATTTATTATAAATAATACAAAAATACAGTTACAAACTCTTTGTCTTCTACTAAGTATTTACCGATTAAACTTACTCATGCATTTATTATTCTATCGACCAATTCAGAAATAAAATAAGGGATGACACAACCAACTAATCCATCCTCCCCCTCGTCGATTAGATCGTTGATTTAAGAGGGGATGTGCGGAAATATGCCCCCAAAAAAACCCTACGGCTCCACCCTGCCTTGCAGAGCAAAGTGTGTGTGTGTGACAAAATGTATCCCAGCTCGAGTGACCAGAGAAGAGAAAGTAAAATGTTTGTGAAGGGGGCTAATAACCGCCATTGTTGATGCGCCCGGGAAAAAAGAAAACACAAAATAATTCCAAATCTATGTGACTTACCACGGCGCCTCATCACATCAAGAACTGCAACTTACCTGAAACAAAAATAATATTAGTTATTATAATAAATTATTGCAAACTTGTTATAAATAAAAATAAGGAATTAATAAAAAAAAGAAAATAAAAAATTAATAATAGCTTCCGGTGTATAATGATGAGTAATTAAAGTTACATTCTAGGATTTGCAGGCATGGAGACGTTTTCAATATGATCGGTTTTTTGTGGCTGGAAAATTGATAAAAAGTTAAAAACGAGTCGAAATGTGTATAATAAAAACGGATATAATCATTTTAACTGTTGACTGTAACAAACTTATTAATCTATATCATTAAAAGTTTTGTTTGTTATTTATTAAAAGTAATAAACATTAAAGAAATATATTTTGTTTAATTACAACTTAAAACCTTTTCGTAAAAAAAAAAAAAATGAATTCATTTTAAATGTTACACAAATGTAATTAATAGCTTGGGTTATATAAACAGATGTATATTTAGTCATAATTTGTTTGAAGAGAATAAGTATATCGTTGATTGTTGGTTTTTATTAATGAGACAAATCAAGTATTAACTCTTTTTATATTCGACAATATTCGCTATTTAAGAAAAAAAAAATAAATAAATAAATCTGATATGTTACACTCACACAACTTTCTCATACACCAATTTTCAAAATTGTGCTTGACAAATTTTATACTTTGTTTACCAAATTTAATAAAATTCGTCTGTGTTTTTATGGAGATAATCGAAAAAACTTTCAGTAAACACGCACTTCCGGTTTACGAATTATCTTGGAACTCGGAATTTTGGTAATCTATTTATTTCTAATTAATATTGTAGATTTGTATAATCAACTATGATAAGCACTGTAATGGAATCGTTTGATGCGATTCCTGATATAGTAGATGTCTTGAAGAGGGCGGAAGTTAGTTGAGAGATTTTGGAAGTTAGAGCTGGAATTATTAATACGGATTTTATAAAAATAAACTGTATTTTAACAATAATTTTTAACGTATAAATGGTAACTAATAACTAGCAAAATACTTAGGAATAAATAAGTAATAAATTATAATGATAAAATAAACGAACTAAGATGCACTACTAAAAGATAATAAGTTTAAATGAAACTGTGTATAGTCGCGTAAACTGCTGCTCGTGTATATGGACGTTCTCGTATCGTCATATAAGATATAATGATCCTCTCGTTGTATATGATAGAGTTTATATATCGGTGTTGGCCACACTCACACCAAGACATCTGTCCTAGTGTGCGACCTTCGTAGTTTGCTGACCTTATTTAGGTCAGTGGCCAACCTCATCGGTGCTTGCTTTGATGTAAAGTATTGAAAAGAGCTTTGTTGTTTGTTTGACCGGCATTGTCTTGAAGGCGGCGGCCTGCTAGGTCGCTGGTTATAAATTGCTCTTTTATTACTGCCATCCTTTGTTAAGATAGCAGCTGACTGGAACCATTTTGACATTGGTATGACTTTCCATGTCATTACAGCACTTTAGAGAAAAAAACATAATCCCCACCTCTCGCTCAAAACCCCCTTAAATGATTTTATCAGAAGAAATGTTACAAATAAAATTAGCAGCTTTCTTACATGTCTTGTGCACATTCCAAGTTTAAAAAAAAATGAGTTGGAGTCGTTTTTAGTGAAAACAGCAGAAAATTGAAAAATACATCCTAGTTTTAAAAACGCACTTTCGGTCATCTGAATTTTTTTTTTTTACTCGGAATTTCAAATACATATTAAATTCTAATTAATATTATTTAGACATTTAGAAATGTGTAATAAACTAAAACAGCACTTTACAGGGAGCAGTAACCGCATCCCTCCCCCAAAAGTATCCTTAAATGAATTTTCTCTGAGAAAGGTCCTAAATAAAAATTGTAGCTCTTTGCATGTGTAGTTGATGTACCAATTTTCAAGAAAATCGTTGAAGGATGTGCTTCTGTCTGGGTTCCTGGTTATATAGGATCTTTGGGAATGAGGAGATGGATAGGTTGCCCAAATTAGGCACCTCTCTCCCTTTCATTGGTCACGAGCCTGCGGTTGTTGTGTCTTTTGGCACATGTTTGTCAGGCTTCCAGACGTGGATGACCTCACAGCACTCATCATGAGCACTCATGGATGAGTGCAATGGGTTGTCTGCAGTCTAAGGTGCTAATTGGGGGTTCGAACGGAGCTTTGAGCAGCGAGATCCGATGTCTTTCACGGACCTCTCTCAGGAATCTGGTTGGCTTCCTCACTTGGCATTGTGGCTTAATGAAACATCTCTATACAATGGGACTCATGCCAGACCCCTTATGTACAGTTTGTGAGACGGAGGAGGAAACACCCATGCATCTAATGACGGATTGTTTGGGCTATGAGGAGATTAGATTTAGGACCTTCGGCCGGAATAGGATGTCGGTAGAGGTTCTTAAGCTATGTCCTTTTAAGGTTTTGGTCCGATTTGTTCGGCCTGTGGTGAAACTCAGATGGGTAAAACCTGGGCTGGACTTTTGTTCCAGACCCAGTAGTTGTTATTCCTTAGGGGTAGCTGTATGAGCCCAGGGAGGCTTCGGATAGCCTAAGGTTTTGTCCTCCTCTTCCTTGAATAATAATAATATATTAAAGCCTTGATAAAGACAGGAAACTCTGTCGAAACGTTGGCATAATTGAATGTTTCTTTCTTGACTGATCCTCACCAAATTTCTTCATAACTTAATATTATATTATATTATTATTATTTATTTATTTATTTATTTATTCAAATTTGTACAAAGGTAAAAACTGTTACAAATGGAGTTCTGCTACTTAGTACTTTGGCAAATATTTCCTAATATAATATATTAATCACAACACAAAAAACCAAAAGCCGGAAACTTAAAATAAATTAAATAAAATAAATTAAATTAAATAAAATTAAATTAAATAAATTAAATAAATATAAACTTAAATATAAACAAAATGAAATTATAACTGATCACTCATTTAGAGCAAAGGCTCTTAATTTCACCACATTTTCAAGAAACTTATAGATACGGTATATTGTATGTTCAACAGGAGTATTATGAAACAGATTTGTAAATTCAGAATTGGCATCATTTTCTACAGTTATATTTCATTGTTTTCTAAATAGCTTGTATAATGGACACTTTATAAATATATATGTATTAAAGTTTCAGGTTCGTTTAAATTACATAAAAGGCAAAGGTTTTTTGGATTAATTTTATAGGTAATTTTATTATATGTAAGTTTGATAAGATAAGCGCCAGAAAGTCTTATTTGGGCGTAAATTTTGATAAATTTGAAAGGATTAGAGATCTGAAGATATTTCTGAGTTTCATTCAACAATACTGCATTATTCCAAAATATATTAAAAAATTGACTTTAAGACTCTTTCTAAATCGACTTGAACTAAATAATTTTTGTATCTTTTTTTTTTTTTTTATAGTTAGTAGAACCATTACATTGTACTGATATAGTTTTTCAATGGAAAACTCAATGTTGCCGCCTCGCCTAGAACACTCAGATAAATCAATTTTCCTAGGCATATATCTACTTAAACAATATTAATGATGTTTAAAGAAATTCGTTTAAAGAATTTCGTGAAAATCATGAATAAAACACTGAAACAAACCATTCAGTTTTTCTTCCGTTTGATCTTTTTTTTTTTTTGACCTTACTTTCGAAACAGATGCTGTCGTGATAAGTAGTCTGTAAACGGAATATCAAGTTAGAAGCTTCTAGCAATTTTTCGTTGTTAGGAGCAGAATAGCAGCTGGGAATAGATGCCTGGGCATGCTAAGACAAACGCTCCGGAACAAAAACTTGTCCAGGCAGGCCAAAGCGCTCATTTATAAAACGATTATTATACCGGTTGTTATGTATGGCTCGGAGACGTGGGCGCTGACGGTGGCTGATGAAAATAGGCTAAATTGCTGGGAAAGGAAGGTCCTTAGAACTATCTACGGACCTGTAGTTGACAATGGGGTCTTCAGATGTAGAAGGAATACCGAACTCAAGGAGCTTTATAAGGATGTAGACCTGGTGACAGCGATTAAAGTCGGAAGACTGAGATGGCTGGGGCACCTAGAAAGAATAGATCGGGGTAGAGGCCCACGCAAAGCTTTTGAAGGACATCCTGGGGGGGAAAAGACCGCGGGGTAGACCGCGACTCTGTTGGCTACAAGATGTGGAGGATGACTTCCAAAAAATGCAGGTTCACCAATGGAGAAGAAAGGCAGCAATCGAGAAGGCTGCTGTAATCTGCTTAAGGAGGCCAAAGTCCTACAAGGGCCGTAGGGCCAAAGGAAGAAGAAGAAGAAGCAATTTTCCGTTTTTGAAATATTTTGTCCACACACACACACACACACACACACACACACACACACACACACAAAGACTATTTATTAAACCTCAAAAAATGTATTCACGTGGAAAACTTTATTTTAAAAATATTTGACAAGATTGTAATACTTCATTCTTACAGCAGTAAAAAGAAATACTTTTACCTTTTACTTGCTTAAATTAAGTTAATTAAATTCGTAAACGTTTTGAATATTATTAACAACAAACCATTAAACAGAGACTTCTAGCCACTGTACGCCAATAGCGTTACAATTATTATTATCGTAATCAATGATTTACTTTCTATTACGCCCTTAGTATTTACGATCTTGTGAAATTTTCAAAATTGACTTTTCACCGGAAATACACGTTTTGTGCTTCCCTGAGTACGCAAAAAAAAAAAAAAAAATGTTTTTAGCAAATAGTCTGTACCTGCTGTATTTGTGTGAACCAAATGTCATAAAAATGAAAAATATGCATAAAGCTCAAATTGCTATTTCATCTACTTAAACTGGTAAAAACGTTTTGGGTAAATTCTATCAACAGGAAATACCGCCATTACTGAACACAGTTTTGCCAATATTTTTGTTTTCCAAATTTTACTCACTGTATCATAAATAACTATTATTTTTATGGAATTTAATTCATTAATTAATTATTTTATTATTTTGTAAAGTTTATTATGCCAATTTTGTATTAATTTTCATTTTAATTGAGGATATTTATTTATGTGCACTTTTTTTTTTATCTTTTTAATGCAAACAGAAATTCATTCTTATACCTCTATACTAAATAATATAATGCTTAGTTTTTTAATTAAAAAAAAATCTGGTGTGAAACACTCACACAACTTTCTCTTACTCCAATTCTCAAAATTATAATTGACAAATTTTATAGTTAATGTACCAAATTTAATGAAATTTGTCGAAAACTGAAAAAAACTGTTCAGTAAAAGCGCACTTCCGGTTTACTGATTTCCTTCAAACTTGGAATTTTGGCCATCTATTTAAGTATTTCTAATTAATTTTGTTTGGATGATAGAGTTGTATAATCAAGTATGATACCACTTTAGAGGAACCTGTAACCTCATCCCTTCCCTAAAAGTGCCCTTAAATGAATTTTCCCAGAGAAATGTTTTAAATAAAAGTTGTAGATCTTTGTATGTTTAGTTTATTTGTGAAGTTTCAAGAAAATCGTCACATCCATTTTTTGAGAAAATTGCGAAAAAATGAAAAAAAAATCATTTAGTAAAGTGGTAAAGTAAACGCACTTCCGGTTATCCAATTTTTTTTAATCTCGGAATTTCAGCAACATATTTAATTCCAATTAACATTGTTAAGAAGGCAGAATTGTCTAATAAACTGAAATAGCACTTTAGATGACAACCTAACCCCACCCCTCCCCTGGAAGTGCCCTTAAATGAATTTTCCCAGAGAAATGTTTCAAATAAAAGTTGTAGCTCCTTGTATATGTAGTTAATATAGACAGTTTAAAAGGAAATCGTTGGAGGCGTTTTTGAGAAAAACGCAAAAAAGTAAAAAAAAAAAAAAATAGTAAAGTGGTACTTCCGGTTTAGGAATTTTGACAGATAATGCACAGTCAGATCTCATGGTGATATCTAAACGGAATACGTATCAAGTTTCAGCTTTCTATGGTTTTTCGTTTTTGAGCTATGCTATTCACACACACAACCACACACCACACAGACCATTTGCTAACAACCATTTTTTTGAACTCCAGGGACCTTGAAACGGATATTTCCGATGAAAACTCGATATCGAATATTTGACACGATTACAATACTTCCTCTTCCTTACAATACTTCCTCTAGGAGTAAGAGAAAGTAAAAATAAATATTTTTCTAAGGTTACTATTATATTATTTCAATATACAATATATACATTTTAATGCATATTTTTATCCATACATAATTCCCAGTTAAATCTATTATAATTTCCCGAATGTAGCAAAATTTTGTGTAATAAACTGTGGAAGTGCCTTAAGAGAAAATTGTAAAAGTGTTTCAAATCAGATTATTCACTTTTTTAATGTTCATGATGAAATATAATATATTTCAGTTGTGCAAATTATATTTTTAAATAATAATTCTCTTTAATTTTTTTTAATAACCGTACATTTAAGTAAAACTTCAGGCTGGCGAACACTGACGCGTTGTTAATCGTAAAAATGTGAGTGTGTGGTGGTGGTGGGGGGGTATTTGAAGGATATGAATGGAAAGGCTTCCTTTGTGTTGGAGAAGTTTTGTAGTAATGTCCACCGATAACTAGTTCCTAGTTTATATGGCATGCATAGGGTAGTTGTATGGGTAGAGGGTTGCAGAACCCTTTTGAGTTTCAACGTATTGCTTCCTGCTAACACACGTCCCTTTGGCAGGAGTCATACAGACCCGCCTGCCAGTTAGGTATATACACACATAGCAGTGTGTATTTGTGTGTGTGTGTGAGGGAGAGAGAGAGAGAGAAAGACAGTGAGGGAGTGAGCTCCGGAACTTGTGAGGGAATGGAAGCCTATCATAACGGTACTACGTGCTGGCCACACCACAGCGTTACGTGCTAGACAGACTGAGGAAGTACTGGGCCAGAGGTGGCTTGGCTCATTGCTTCCAGTACACAGGTCTAGGCGTCACGTAGTTGGATCATCATTCCTCCAGGGTTGGATCGTATCTCATTGCTAGGATATCCACTAAAAACCTCCGGCTTCCATCTCTCTTCCTCTCCTACTTATACCTTAGTTCTCTATTTTCTCGGGGGCTGATCCTACTAATACACAGAACTCTCTTATCCTGTATACGGCAACCTGTTACTCATCTACTACTTCCTCACATCCCATCACATATTTATCCACTCGGACATCATAAAGCAATAAACTTTCCTTCCACCTTTTGCCATACCAATAACAACTCCCCTAACTTAATGATATCTCTATCACCAATATTAACGTTTTAAAGATATACTTGTGTATCTAGTGAACTTCCAATTATCTAAGGGTAGTTTTTCTTGTGGAAATGGAATTTCATCACTTCAATAAAAATAAAATATTAACCAAATATACGTAATATAAATGTCACGCAATAAATATACATTTCACTTCAATTAATAAAAGACTTCACTATCAGAAATTTCAAATAAAACAATTCTGGTGGTTAAATACCCATATGATTTTCCCTAAATGCAATATACGTAGTTATTGTTGACCAATTATCTTGCCGGCCTCCGGACAGTGCACTGAGAAGACTGGACGCTAATGACCATAGATGATGACGCGCCTTAAAATAAAAAAAATGTATAAATTTGAGATATCAGTCTCGTGAAAGTTAAGGTACAGTGAACATCGTGTTTTTGTGCAACGTACTTTGCTCTTCACTACAGCAAACAGCATATCTGTCTACCTGTATTTACAGGGAGTAGTTTTATTTTATTACTATATTTTTTGTAATTTTCTTTTATTTTCTATTTTAATTTTCTTTTGCCTTTTATTTTATTAATATCTCTATTAATCTTTTAATTAAGATTAATAGAGATGGATGAAGCAGCAATGTTTCCTGATCCAAAACCCCCTGATATTCCCCAAAATATTTTTAAACTTAAATCAAAATGGTGCCAAAAATTTGTGGTCATGTCTTTGACACTCTATCTGACACTTACGAACAACAGAACGGTATACCACAGGGATGCGTCCTCAGTGCACTTCTTTTTTGCATAGGCATAAATAAAGTACTGGACTCGATTGAGCTGCCTGTACGCGGCCAATTGTACGCAGACGATCTGATTATATTCTGCAGAAGTGAAGATATAGCCTTCGCTATGGAGAAAGTGCAATTATCACAAAACAAAATTGTAAAATGGTTAACTAACCATGGATTCAAGGTTTCTACTTCCAAAACTGTGGCAGTATTATTCAGCAAAAAAAAGAATACTGAGCCAATAAGCTTAACAATATATAATAAACAAATAAAAGTCGCCGATAAAGCGCGGTACTTAGGTCTAACTTTCGACCGAAATCTAACTTGGACCAGCCACTTAAAAGAACTTAAAGCCTCCTGCTTGAGTTCTCTCAATCTTCTTAGAGCCGTCACAAATACCGCATGGGGAGCTGACAGAAAAAGCATGTTAAAATTATTTCATACATTAATTAGGTCAAAATTGGACTACGGTAGCAATGCTTATGGCTCAGCAACAGAAAGTAATTTCAAAATCATCAACACTGTCTACAACACTGCTTTGAGAATAGCTACGGGCGCGTTTCGGTCTAGTCCAATTAATAGCTTATATGCGGATTCTGGTGAGCTGCCGTTAGACCTTCGCAGGAAACAATTAGATCTCACTTATTATATCAAAATTCTGTCCTCCCCCAATCACCCACTAAAAGAATTATTCCTACAATCTATACCTCATTCCAATACCAATACAATAAGAAGATACTCATTTCCAAAGCGCGTATCAATGCTTCTGCTCGAGGAAGAAATTGACCCTCAAAATATCTCCGTCACCAACATATCCCCAGTTGGCCCTTGGTCTCTCACAAACGCCAAAATCTGTTTATCCTTAACGAAATTCCTCAAAAACCGTACCCCTCCATATATTTATAAGAATGAATTTCTCAGCTACCAAAGCAAATTCAATAATGCTAATTTTATTTAGACTGACGGCTCTAAGTGCGGTTCAGGTTTGGGAGCGGCAGTGGTCTGTGATAACCGGCAATACATGTTTTCTCGTTCCTCAATCTGTAGCAATCACACCGCAGAAATGATTGCCATATATAAGGGATTGAATATCATAACACCTACTGCAAACACTTTAATTATATGTACGGACGCGCTATCCGCACTACTGAGTCTAAGGAATATCTTCACCAATGACGCGCTTATACAGAATACTCTGCTCACGCTTAAATCATTATCCCGCAATAAGATTACAGTTCGATTCACTTGGATACCAGGGCACTGTGACATTGCCGGTAATGAGAAAGCCGACATTGCAGCCAGAAATGCAGGTACAGAAGGTACACCGTATAGAGAAGTCCCTGCGCAGGATTACATCGCTCTTGTCAAAAGAAAAGTAAAAGAGAAATGGAGGCAGAGATGGTATGCCACCTCTGATAACAAACTAAGGGAAATAAAGAGTGATGTGACCGTGTGGAGCTCTTCTTTTCGACCTAACCGTCGAGAAGAGGTAGTATTGACCCGCCTCCGAATCGGACACACTAGACTGACTCACGGATACCTGATGACACGTGGACCCCCTCCAACTTGCCAATGCTGTGGGGTCACCCTCACGATCAAGCACATTTTTGTTGATTGTTTCGCTTACGACACACTTAGAACCTCATACGGACTACCAGATAACATTACTGAATTACTACACGACCACTCTGACTACATAGACAAAGTACTTGGCTTTCTCAAAACAACTAACTTATACAACTTAATATAACCGAACACCCCACATAGTCTAAAGGCGAGCATGATCCAAGTGACTGACGCCTTTATAAAAAGTCTATCATATTCTTGTTATTTTATTTGGTAATTTACCATAATCAAATAGAGATTAGTTAAATTAACACAGAATAATAGACAAATGAAGAATTTACATAAAAATGGTGGCTTATGATTTCATTAAAACATAACATAGGAAAAGTAAATAAGTTAGAAAATTAAGAAAGCTATTAAGCGGTTATTATTAAATGTAATTAACTGGAATGTATACCAGTTAATTATTAATGTATAAAGATTAACTGGACGAAGCTTTATTGAAAAAACATTATTTAGTAATTTGGGAGATATTTAAAAAGTGAAAAAAGTTGCAACTTTTAGTTTTAATGAGTTGGCAAGTTATGCAGTGCGAGCAAGAAGTGTAGTCTGCGATATTTAACGCAATAACCATTGATGGTGAAGAATCACCACTTACCTAAAATGACAAATTAAAAATATAAATTTTAAAGACGGGCAGAAAATGAGCTAGTTCAGACATAGGAATATCTCAAGATATTTTCAAAAAAAGAATTTTTCTTTTCAAGAAAAGATTGTTTCAAATAAAAAGTAAGAGAAGAAAAAACTATTATCATTTTTAAGTAGAGCCAGAGAATAAAGTTGGGAAAGTGTCTTTAAAATGGAGCGCAAGTGAAATAGTTAGGTCTGACAAGGACAATATGATCAAATAAGGGAGAAGATTGGAGAAATAGGGGATATATATTGCAAGAATGGAAGTAAAGAAAGTCCTCTGATTGGGTTTCCTCGCTATGATTGGGTGTCCTCGGTAAAATAGCATTTATTGCCGATGTAATGACATGGCAAGGTCATAGCATTGTCAAACCTTCACAACACATAACAAAGAAAGAACAATTCATAACTAGTGGCCTAGCCGGCTACTGTCTTCAAGATAAGGCCGCGCCCAAACAAACAAAACCAAGGGTCGATGCTTTACATCAAAACAAGCACCGCTAAGGCTGGCCACTGACATAAATCGCTAGTCACCAAACTAACCAAGGTCGCACACTAGGACAGATGTCTTGGTGAGTGTTGCTAACACTAATATATAAACTTCGCCCCATTGGAAGAGAGGATGATTATATGATTATACTTCAGTACGTCCTTCAAGATTATTATACGAGCAGCAGTTTCCGCGTCCCTATACAGGTTTTATTTATACTTATTTCCTTAGTTGTGCATCTTAGTTCATTTATTTTAAATCATTCTAAATTATTAGTTATTTATCTCCTATTTATTTCTAAGTATTTCTTGTTAATAGTTACCATCACTCTCGTTTAAATTATTGTACAAATACAGTCTATTTTTATAAATTCAGTGTTAATAACTCTGTACTCCATTCAATGGAGCACTAACTTCCAAAAATCTCTAAACTAACTTCTGCCCTCTTCAAGACATCTCCTACATACCTCAGGAATCACAATAAACGATTCTACTACACCTAAGAAGAAGCCTAAGACGGATCTACGTCCAAGATAACGGAAAACAATGGCAAGAAAATTGGCATAACTGTTAGCTTAATTTCATTCAATATTGCAGGATGATTGAGTAATAATAAGTTGGGGATGCACCATATTAAAAGAATTTAAATAGAAATGGCTGCATAAAAGTTTTAGCAGTTTGCGGTATTAAACATTAAATATCTGTCTGCCATTTCCACATTTGAAAAGCCAATTTCAGTGGAATTTTCTACATATCTCATAATTACTATCTTCTCAAGGAATGAGACTACTTCAACGAATACTTGCTCTATTTAGAACGGGAAATTAACGCATTCGAATCCAGAGTCGCATTGTCCTTTTGATTTTCTAGTTCTAGTGTGACACTACAACTATAGACCCATGATGCATGGCATGGATCACCGGTAGAGGTAATCACAGAACTTTGAGGTACCTATATTGCTACCAGAAAAGCTTTTTAGATAGCTTAAGGCTTGGCCCCATACTCCACAAATTTACTTAAAATAAAATCCATCTAATCAGCTCAAAATTAGCTACTAAGACAATTATTATGTTTTTCCTTATTTTATTTATTTTTCTATTATTTTTCTTCAAGGTTGAAATTGATAAATAAAACATTTAAGGGCAATACTAAGAGATAAAAGACATTATTTTCATTTTTATTTATTTGGGGGGGGGGGAAGACGATCGTAAAGTTATATTTTATATTATCATAGAGTTTAAAAAAAAAGAAGAAAAAATAGAAGGAAAAAAAAAAATGATAAAAAACTGAAGTATTTTTCTTCTATGCCCCCCCGATAAATCTACTCCATTTAGAAGAAAAGAAAAACAAAGCGGATGCTAATAATTCATATTGTTTTGTTTGCCAAATCTAATAAATATCGTTTACAAACAGCTTTTTTTTTTTTTATTTTTTTTTTAGCTTTTTACATATATATACTGTATTATGTAAAATTTATTTTGAATAAATGTAATAAATATATACATATATATATTATATGATATTTAGATATTTCTTTGTAATATTTACATGTGCTTTTAGTAATTTTGTAAATGATTTATGTAATAATATATCAGTGATTATAACACATATTTAATATAATAAAAACCTATCTTGCTTAGGAAGTGTGTTTGGAATTAATATCTGAATTTAGTAGGTTTGTATATTATGATATTAATAGGAAATTGGTTTTATATATATGCTCACTGTTCATCCCAAAGATCGTGAGCGTTGTACAAACATTCTCCAACCAGTTAATCTTCAACTTCTTCCACAGTTCTTGTCGAATCTACGACAAGATCTATTTAATGAGATGCTCTTAAGAACAATAGCTGTGTACCTGCTTAGTACATCTTTCACTTTACTCATAGGGTCAGTCACAATGTACAGGACGGGACAATGTAGTATGACCTCAAAGAATACTTGCGAGTATTGCCTAGCTAAATTCCTCCAATCTAGGGTATGCTTTCTTATTATCTATTTCTTAATGGACCTATAAGAAAAGGTTAACCCACTTATAAGTTAACCCTTAAAAAAAAAAAAAAAACTATTATCGTCTGTCTAGGTTTAATGTTATTCGTAATAATAATATAATAATAATAATAATTATATTGATTTTTTTATAATTTTCTTTAGAACAATAAAATATTTACATAGTATAAAAGCATGGCGTCCAGCCATCTGCTTGAATTTACTGCAGATTGTGCTGTATACAACAAAGAAGAGTTACACTATACGACTACAAAAAAAAAAAAAATTAGAAATTTTGTTCTCTATATGAGAACAAAAAAATATGAAGAAAAAAGAGATTATGTAAACCCAAATGATTCAAAAAGAACTAAACTAAAACAGAATAGAATGGAATTTTACTTTTGGCAAGAGATATTAAAAGAAATAATAATAATAATAATAATTACAAATAAATCCTATTTGAAATAAGGTGACCAGAAAAAAAGAGGTGATGTTATGGAAGGTCCAAGACACACTCAGACCTAACTTTCCGCGCCTGACGAATGAAGGCAACCAACAGTAAACAAGGAACTTCTCCAGATAGGAAGGCCACTATTTCTTGCCTAGAGAGGGATAGCGTTTGCCAAAGTGGAGGAGACGAAGCTCTGCCAAAACCGAGTAAGTGAAATAAATTTTCCCGAGTGTTACAGTAGCAGAGAGTACACTTTTTGTTTTCTGGATCCCTTACTAACCATGACCTGTGTAATTAAGATATAATAGTTCTCCTCTGATTTTCAAAAACCAGCCAAGATCTCTAAGTTTAAAATTATTAAAAAAAAACACTCTGTTATCAGAGACATTTTCCGTGATAGCCTGCTTCTTTTTGTGGTCATCGACCGGTTTCGGGTGTTTGCCCATCATCAGGATGTTGGGCGAACGCCCGAAACTGGCTAATGACCACAAAAAAAAAGAAGAAGCAGGCTATCACGGAAAATGTCTCTGATACTTTCCAGCGAAACCAACCAACACAACAACGCTCTGTTACATAACCAGCATATACCGCAATAGCACCTTATAAAGAAGAAATCGATCAGAAACGGTGGCGCGACTCACAGCCTCCTCCAAACGATTAGTCTCAATCTGAGCAGGGAGTTCGGAAGAAGGATATTCCAGGAAGTCATATTGTTTGGGGAATGAGTGTAGTCGCAGGAGTTTTGGCGGGCGGAAGAAACTAACTAAATGTTTGTACCAGAATAAATTTTTAGCTATTTACATGAGTGGCTACTATTTTAGGCAGACGATGGTCCTCTAGAGAAAAGATTTTAAGAAGGTTTTTGTGGTGAATTAATGTTATTTGTACAGTGCAATAAAAATTATGGTAAAATTCTTTTTGCAAAAAAAAAAAATAATAACACTTTTCCAAGAAATTAAGTAAAAATATCAAAAAAATCTTAATAAAAAAAATTCATAAAAATTTATAAATTCAAACTTTGAATATCATCGATTAAATGATCACAACCGTCCTTTCAGTGCAAAATAACATTCACATTCACATGCAAGTTTTAACCTTCCATTAGTCGCATGCGTTTTTCTTACTCCCATAGTCGCATGCACCTCTTGGGTGCATACACAAGTCTCCTTCTTTTTTTTTGGTTATTTCACTAGAGTTTCATTTTTTCGACTGAGGAACATGAAAAAATAATTACTCTTGTTTAAGTCTGTATTCTTTAATTTTTAAACAATTTTCCTACGTTCAGTAACAAACTGGTTCCAAACAAGTTCGCAACTTGTAAACGTTTGTTCTATAAACCTATCAAAAAATCTTTGAAAAAAACAAGCTAATAGGACTGATACATCAGTATTAGTCTGAATCTCGTCATTCACAGATGGGTTTTTTGGCATATAATTTACACAACACATAAATATGTTCCAAGCACAGGTACTCTCCACATGCTTGGCATGAGTATTTTGTATTTTTCCTACGTTTGGTAACAGCATAACATTTCCCACACAGTTTCCTTTTCAAGCCTCCACTATTTCTCCCTTGCCCTTCTTCTTCTTCTTCTTTGTCGTGTGATAAAATTGATGATGCTTCGTCACTTAAAGAATCCTCGTTCGCAAAGCATTAGGAAGCGGAACATTTGACAACCCTCGCCGAGTCATATGAGGTTTGACCAAGCTCTTTTGCAAGCTGACGTAGGAAAAGCCGACGATTTTTCACTTTTTGGTTATTACCAGCAAATAGTATTTTCCGCGTTTATGCCTGCTATGTTGAGCACAGAAAATAAAACCACCATTGGCCAACGTCGTGTGTTCCGATCTTCTTCCCTTGCTTCTGAAGGCAGGTCTTCGCAGTCAGTGTCAGGATCATCTTCAAAATCTTCCTCTACATCAGAGTCAGAATCAAAAAGCATCTGATGTACTCTGGCGACATCTCGAGGATTAGAGAGATCATATATAATCCTTGACGACATCTTTCTGAAATAAAAATAATTCTAAAGAAGTTACATTGCAGTATATAAGCCATAGAAGCAAAAATGACGCCACTTGTCGCATGCACATCATAAGTGAAAATTATGCTTTGAGAGAAGCAGAAAAGAATTATACAAAACAATTGACATGAGTATAGGTGAAAAAACGACTGAATGGTACTAAAACATAGAGTTCATAGAAGAAAATTAGCAAGAGGCCCAAAAAAAATTTTACTCACACGATTGGTCGCATGTACCCAGCACATGAAATAACGCCTTCACAGCCTCAAACCACGCGAGCCAGCAACCAAGGGCACACTGACCGAAGAGGGAACTAAAAATAGGAAGCAACCCGAAATGAGGTTTCCCTCCACTCGCTCTCTTGGGCGCGGGAAAAAAAAATGTTTCCGTATGCACCTCACAGAAACATGCGACTAACGGAAGGTTAAGCATTACTGGACAGAGTGAGCTCACCTACAGGCTCCTAAAGAAGAGAAAAAATCTAAGGGTAGCATCGCTAAAATCTAACCTGGGACCTCTCAGTGTGGGGAGTACATAAAGTTTTGAATAATTTTTTAACTATCAATAAAAAAAAAGGATGAATACAGTTATACATAAAGATATATGATATTAAATAGTTGATTAATTATATTTATTCCTAGTAAGAGTAAGAGTATTTCCTATAAAAGGAAGTATTGTAATCTTGTCAAATTTTCAATATCGAGTTTTCAACGGAAATATCCGTTTTGAGGTCACCTGACTGTCCCAAAAAGTAGTTTTTAGAAAATGGCCTTTGTATGTGTATGTGTGTCTGTGAACAGCATAGCTCAGAAACGAAATATCGTAGAATGTTCAAACTTGATATTCCATTTAGAAATCGCCATTTTGGAATCTGAATGTACCTTATCTGTCGAAATTCCTCAACCGAAAGTACCACTTTACATGTTTTTTTTTTTACTTTTTTTTTGCAATTTTCTCAAAAATGACTCAGACAATTTTCTTGAAACATGTAATATTAATTACACATACAATTAGCTACAACTTTTATTTGAAACATTTCTCCGGGAAAATTGATTTAAGGGCAGTTATAGGGGAAGGGTGGGGTTAGGTGTTCCTCTAAAGTGCTACTTCAGTTTACTATACAATTCTGTCATATAAATAATATTAACTAGAATTAAATGCGTTGTTAAAATTCCGAGTTTGAAGAAAATCAGATGACCAGAAGTGAGTTTTTACTGAAATGTATTTGTCAGTTTTCTGGTATTTTCTCGAAAACGTTTCCAACAATTTTCATTAAACTAGCAATGTTTTCTGTACATATAAAGAGCTACTACTTTTACTTAAAACATTTCTATTGATAATGTCACACTTAAGGGCACTTTTGAAGAAAATGCTATCTTTTCTTTAAAATGCTATCTGAGGTGATTATACTCAGAATTCTACCAGCCAAACAAAATTAATTAGAAATAAATTGATTTTTAAAAATTCAGAGTTTCAAGAAAATTAATGATAAACAGGAAGTGCGCTTTTATTTTACAGTTTTTTTTCCAGTTTTCGACCAATTTTGCCGAACTCCGTCGAATTGCATTAAATTTGGTACAATAATACTTGTAAAATTTTTTGTCAATTATAATTTGGAAAACTAGAGTAAGAGAAAGTTTGAGTGAGTGTTTCACATCAGATTTTTTTTTTTAATTAATTTGTACATCGTTAGTCAAATATTCAATTATATAAAGAGGTTGTGTGCGTGTGTGTGTGTTTATATCTTGTAGTATTTAGTTTTAAAAACAAGGTATTTGACATCCTGTTCCCCACCGTCAGAAAACTATACTATATTATTTGGTTAAGGGCAACTATACGTAAGTTTAGTTAAAACTTAAATTATTAAAAAAAAAAAAAATTGTAGATTAAAATCGACTTAATAATGGAAAAGACGTGTGAATATATCACACGAAAATTTTTTTAGGATTTTCCCTACTGTTGCAATGCAACGCATTATTTTTGTTCTACCAAATTTACCTCTTTTAAGCCTCTTATAATATTAGAATTAATTCTTATTTAAATTTTAAAAGAGGCTAAAATTGCTAAGCAAAGAGTTTTTTTTCCTTTTTTGCCACAGAGCAGCATTAGTCACTTGCCACATTCTTTAAAAGATTAAAATTGCCCATTAACTAAAGGAAAGTGAATGTTATTTTGCCCACCCTGTTGTTTTTTTTTTTTTTTGGACAACAACCTCCAACAACAACTCGGGCTTTATTTTAGCATCCATTCTTCCTACCATTCCTTAAGATGCGTATAGTAAGTACATTAAGATCTGCTTCACTATGGAAAACACAAAGACTTGAGTTGCAGTATACAACCTCATCCTATATACGAAAGGAATCCTTCTCTATACCGACCGACCTGGATCACAAGGAACCCTCTATACGAAAGGTAATGTAGAATGGCGGGGAGAGGAGGAAGCAACACTAAAACCGTTATTCCCGTTTTCCCCAACAGTTTGCTATTCTTATATTCTTCAAAACCACTCAAGAAAACTTAAAAGCCATTTAAATATTAAACAGTGTTTTGCTAGGTAAACCTTCTTTAAACAACTCTTTTTCCCCCCCCCCAGACTCATTGACGGTGGTGTGTGTATGTGTGTGGTGGGTTAGTCAGTGAACAGGTTTGGGTTGGTTGATGGTTATGCAGGAGGTATGCCATTGCAACAGACTGTATCTGACGGGTAGCCCAGCTTACAAAAAAAAAAAAAACCCAGGTAGTACTTTCTTGAAGAAGTGGTGATGCAGAAATATCTTCATTAGATTTCTGAATAAAAAGCTCCTTGCTTTACATCTTTATGTATATTTAAGAAAGGTTTTACCACAGCCTATTGATCTTCTAGAATGGTTTATGAAGTCCTATTTATTCAAATATGATATACATTTAGGAAAAATAATAATATTATTAAAAATGCAACAGGATTTTTACTCAAAAAGAAAGAGATTATATTATGAACATCTTTTAAGACTGCGATTTGTTCAGAAATTTCCCCGCTCACCATCTTTGCATTTTCATTTCCAATATTTAACCCGGGAGAA
>JAAEAF010005185.1:0-32687 GCA_011037195.1 Triatoma infestans
ATAGTGCACTAGAGGATAACAGAGACATAGTAGTGCCTCTGGAGGCCAAGTCGGCAGGATTCTGACCTGAAGTAACGTGATGCCAAGTGGGCATGGGTACCCATTCTGAAATTTGGGCAACCCGATTGGCTGCAAAGGTCTTTAACTTGTGCGGCTCGATGGATATCCACCGTAAGACAATTTGAGAGTCAGTCCACAGATGTAGGTCACATATGTGAAGCGAACGTGACAATAACGTATAATAATGGTGGGTCAGTAAGGCCAACAAATGAGCGCCGCAGAGCTCCAGTCGCGGAATGGACTGGGTTTTAAGCGGAGCTACTCTAGTTTTAGATACCAGCAGAACGGGCGGGCCAGGAGAAGCAGATGCGCACAGATACAATACGGCTGCGTAGCCCCGTTTGGATGCGTCACAAAACCCATGAAGGGCTACAGGGTCCCTTGCAGACGTATGTGGCAAAGGCCGATTTATGAAGCAGCTAGAAACTAAGCTACAAGAGGAAAAGATAACAGACCATTCCTCAACAAGGTCAGACTCGAGAGGGGTGTCCCAATCCAAGGGTAGAACCCAAAGGCGCTGGATAAAGCACTTCGCTGTCATCGTAAAAGGAGACAACCAACCACATGGGTCAAAGATTTGAGCAATAGTAGATAAAATTCGACGTTTGGTCAATACCGAAGCAGGGCGAGACTTAAATTCCGCCGATATACTCAATGTATCTTGATTAGGATCCCAGTGTGTCCCAAGAAGAGCTATGGGAGATGATACTTCCGCTACAGTGGTTATGCAATGGTCAGTTGGAAGTCCATTTAAAATAGATGGGTGGTTGGATACCCACTTGCGGAGTGTAAATCCGCCAGTGGCCAACAAGGCAATAACCTCATCACGCAAGGCAATGGCTTCTGAGAGAGTATATGCGCCAACGCAGATGTCATCAACAAAAACGCTGGTGGTGAGAGCCTCAGATGCCTTAGGGAACCCTGCAGACTCATCCTCTGCCAACTGGGCTAGAGTTCTCAACGCGAGATACGGAGCCGACCTGGTTCCATAAGTAACTGTAGTAAGAAGATATGTTTTCAAGGGTTGACCAGGATTATCGCGCCATAACACGGCTTGATAGCACCAGTCATCCGGATGGACCTTAATCTGTCGAAACATTTGCATAATGTCACATGAAAACACATAAGGAAATCTACGAAAGAGCGTGATGATATCTGATAGTAGCGGTTGCAGTTTGGGGCCCGGATATAATAATTCATTGAGTGAAGTGCCCCCAGCAGGTTTAGCGCTGGCATCAAAGACCACTCTAATTTTTGAGGTGTCTCCGCGCTTCTTAAAAATCCCATGATGTGGAATGTAGTATGTGGGAGTTGAGGAAGTCTCAACCATGTGTCCCTGCTTAAGATAATCGCGCATAAAATCCACGTAAAGTTGTTTAAATTCGGGATCTCGAGTAAAACGTCTCTCTAAAGCGAGAAAACGAGTATAGGCTTGGCCGTGAGAACCCCGTAGAGATGAAGTATCTGCCTTAATGAAAGGCAGTCTTACTTGGTATTGCCCCGATTGGTGCCTTATAGTAGATGTGCGAAAATATTGTTCGCACTGTTCAGCTTCAGGGGGTACACGAGAAGGTGCAGCAGGTGGCTCTTCGGTAACCCAGAATTGCTCCATCAAGGCATGGAGCTCATTAGATGGAACTGCAGGAAAGGCAGGTACCTTGTTGTCATATTCGACAGATGAAGTTGAACTAGATTCGGAGCATGATTGGAGTGTTGGGGCGGAGCCCATAATGATATAGCCAAACACTGATGGCATGGCTACTGGCAAATTTGGACCTGTAGGAACAGGTGGTTCACAAGTGAAAATCCGAGAAAATAACTCGGCGCCCAGTATACAGTCAATCCTCGATGGAGTATCGAAGGTGGGAGCGGCCAGAATTAGATTCCTGGTGCGTTGACGCAACTCAGGGGAAATGTAGGTTTGAGGAGTAGGCTGTGTAAGTTTAGGTAATATAATAAACGGATGAGCCTCAGCAATTGTATAGTTACTTACACTCGAAATTGAAAGGGTACATGTTCCCTTTGCATTGGCCGAAGTAGGACCTACCCCTTGAACAGTTACTTGTGCCTTAGAACGTTTGCAATTCAATAATTGCGCACAATGTTCTGCAATAAATGAGCCTCCGGCACCGGTATCAATCAAAGCCCTCACTACTCGATAGGCTCCAGTTGGAGTTCTTAAGGTTACCAAGGCAGTTGCTAGCAACACAGTATTGTTAGCAGGTGAAACAGCCGCTATTGGGACTGAAACCGGAGATGCCCTGTGATCAGACTGAGCTGTTGTTGCTGAGTTTGCTAAGGGGGGAGCCGGAGAAGTAGGCACGGAAGTCTTGGTTTTGGCTACAGTAGTATTATTAGGTAGCCTAAAATGCAACAAGGTGTGATGTTGTTTATGGCAGACTCGACATGTAAAAGAAGAAGAGCAGCGATTTTTATGCTTGCCTAAACAATTGATGCATACTTTGTTGGATTTTACCCACTCGAAACGCTGCTTAGGGCTTTTTTGAGTGAAAGTGGGACAAGCTTGCAGTTTGTGCTCAACAGAGTGACAAAGGTGGCAACTCTGTTGTGATGTGCGTGTTGTAGTGGCATAGGCAACCTTCTTAACACGAGTAGTGGGTCCCATCGAAGGACCTGGAGTGTGCACAGCTGGCTCTACAGCTTGTTTGATCTGTAGCTGATCATGCAAAAATTTAAGAAGCTCTGTAGGCTTTGGAAGAGCAGTAGCGGAATTAGAAGCGCGATGGTGAGCTTCAAACTTCATAGCAGTTGCTGAATCCAACTTGGATGTAAGTAATGTCATGACTATAGCAGAATGTTCATCCACCTCTGGCATTGCTACTAAGGCCTGATAATGTAATGACAGATGATCTAAGAAATCTTGATAACTGTCTATTGACTTAGAGTTCAGCTGAGGAAGCTTAAGTAGGGCTGTTGCATGATTGTAAGCCATGCGCCTAGGATTTTCGTAGCGATTCTTAAGTAATGTTAACGCTACAGGATACTGCTCAGCTCTGAATTCAAGATGAGAAATAAGTCGCTGTGCTTCCGGGGTTAGAGAATCTATAAGATACTGAAACTTTTGTAATACAGATAAGGCTTCACTGGAATCTACGATTGAGGAAAATCGCGAAAAGAAGTTGGACCAGTCAGCTTGGTTGCCTGAAAATTTTGGAACTGACTGAGTGGGAACCCCAGCCGTAGAGGCACTTAAAGAAGATGGTTGCGTAGGGACAGCAGGGGCCGAACCTATTACAGTGGAAGAGGCTAAGGGCTCCGAATTGGCAATCAAACTATCCAATTGTGAACATATGTTACCATACAAATCGTCTATAGAGTTTAACCCTTCTTCCAATCGTTCCTCACTCAGGTCGGGCACCCTTTCAGAAGAGTAGTTAAAGGGCTCCAAGGCCGTCAGTTTTTGTGTATAACCCTCTGTAAGTGAAGTCCTCAGACGCTGATAGGTTGCGTTAGTAGCAGTACCGCTCCGTACGGCGTCATTTACCTCGCTCTGAAGCTTGTTAAGACGGCGCAAGGCCGAGCGGCAAAGTCGTTCAAAAGCAACACCTGAAAGTTTAACAGGATTAGCCATGTTGAACTGATATAACAAATATAACGAAAACCCAAATATCAGATATATAGAAGATGTAGGTTAAATAGGACCAAGCTATGAGCACAACTAATTAAATGACAATAATAGAAACAACCAAGTAATAGCAATAGTTGTTTTATGTTAATGCGTAAATATCGATAACATATAGTACACAAACGAGATTCAAACGTACAGGCCAGTAACAAGAATTATGTAAAATAGCTTACTTCAAGAAATCCTACAAGTGGTTAAGCCAACAGCAATACTAAAATTCAAAAAATCAATTAATGAGTGATTATTATAGTGGCAGTATGTGGTATGGTTACTTAAAGAAATAACGGAACCACAGAAGACCAAATGGGCCAAGGATAAGAAGAAATTCTTCTAATGAATGCAGTAGGTGTGATTACTTAAAAGTAAAGTAACCAAAAGGGCCAAGAAGAAGCAAAAAAGGTTCCTCTGGTAGTTGCAGTGTTACGTATTTGCGTGCTCGGTAGAGCTCATCCGGCACCACTAGATGGTTTCCGGGAACGTTTAGACCACTGCAGGAACTCCGTACGGAGACCATAGGCAGGTCTTGCTGTAAGGGATAGAAGGGTGGGGCAACAAGACAGAAAAGGCACCAATTCAAAAATAACAATAAGTTTATTGTTGAACACAGCACCTCCCCAGTTCTTCCGCCTCACGTCCGAGCCCGAAAACGCACACTGACGAGTGGGTATGCCCTGGGAACTCCTCTGACTGCCTGAAGGGCAGGCAATCCCTTCCAGGGCTGTCCACAGGTTGCTGATGAAGGATGATCTCACCTCCGACGGAGGACCAGCAGCGAAGCTGCAAAGCTGTTGGCATAAGAATAACTATGTAGGAACTGTGCAGGTGACAGGCGGAGCTGTATAGTCTCAACCTAGGTTGAGAGAAAATATAAGAGCACGAGGAGGGCTAATAAGAAAAGCTAAGGTTCGTATACTTGCCTTGAAGTTATTATAGTTCCGTACACCTCCTTTAATTAGAACTCGTTCTATCCAGTGTAGAGACCCCGTCTCTCCAGACTGTACAAGTGGGGGTTGCAGTGAATAGTCACTTAGCTTGGAATTAGATAAATGATTAGTGATCAAATAAATGTTGAGCTGAGACTGAAGGTATTGGCAAGAAAAAATAATATGAACTATTACCTTCAGGGCGATTGCAATAATCGCTTAAACGGCTTCCGCCGACTTATATTAACACTGAATAATGAACAGAGTAGAGATATCAAGGAGAGGAAAGAATAGGAAAATTATCTTACTCTGAATGTAGATGATGTTAATATACGCCACGTGCATCCGCCAGATTTGACTCTAGTTAGAGTGGTGACTCCTATTATCACTGCTGAATAAGCTCTTACTGAGTGTGAGACTGTAAATTAGAGGTTTAACAGACTGCTAAGAAGAGTACCCACGTGGGGCAGCAACTGAACGGCGTAAAAAAGAGAACTGCGATCCAGCGATTTAATGATACGCCACCGAACTTAGCATACACTAGAAAATGTTATTTGAAGATAATTGTGCAATCTCACAAGATGATTCACGCAATATAAACGGCTTTATGTAAGATGTTCACTAAGAACGAAAAATGCAGTCTGGTTGGGCGTCACACCAGCTCCACGAGATAGAACGGAACTTGAGGTAGTGATAAGGTTACAACTACTAGGGCCCTGCCACTTAGCTAGGTGATTAGATTGAGAAACTGATACCCTGTGTTAAGGCTAGAACGTTACAACAGTGCTCTAGGTGACCAAAATTGTAAGTAACGTCCTGTCTCTTTTTTGATGGGAGGGGCCTCTATCAATTCAAGACTGTCACTCAAACAGTTACGTAGTTCGCTGCATTAAAACTCCCCTTAAACTCCAGAAATACGTAACACATATAAAATCTAAAAGTATGTACACATTTTTTAAATTTATGAATTTTATAAAATTTACGTAACATTTGCATTAAATTGTTTGTAATTTTGCATAAACTTTTTGTCAACTTGAAAGGATCTTAATATTTAATTTATAATAAAAATTCATGTAAACAAAATGGAATTAGCCATGAGAATAAAGAAGATGTACAAGACGCAATTTTCTTATTCGTGGGAATTTACTGGAGCTGGATCCCAGGAGAGGATAGCAGAATCATCTACGTAGGTGGAGAGAATAGATTTGAAGTCTGTTGGGAATCTGCAATGTGGTGTAGAGCAGTGGCCTAAATTGCTTCTCTGCGGAACTCGTTTCTGCATGACAGAAAGAAGATAGAGGGGGGAGATCTTAACATTCCCTGAAAGTAACGGTCGGAAACATAATATGACGTTGTGTATGATGGTAAAATGTAAAAGGAAAGAAGCTGTTTAGCATCCAGATCTGCCCAGTGCGAAATCCGATCAAAGGCTTCCTTCACATCGAAAGACAACCGAGCAATATTCCTTCTATTCA
Organism: Triatoma infestans; assembly: GCA_011037195.1. Taxonomy (NCBI): domain Eukaryota; kingdom Metazoa; phylum Arthropoda; class Insecta; order Hemiptera; family Reduviidae; genus Triatoma; species Triatoma infestans. Next base: position 6,105 of record JAAEAF010005185.1, read on the forward strand.
ATGGATGAAGCAGTGGTGTTTCCATAACGCTACAGCATTGATGAATTGTGTAATGTTGCCTTCTGAAGCGAAATAATGGTCCGATATTACTTTGCAGATTTTAATATGAGGAAGTATCTTTTTTTTTTAAGGGGTTTTGTTAAAAGTTTTACCTAGAATTGGTAACAGACTGATGGGCCGGTAAGAGGTAGCGAAGATAACTAGGGGGTTTCCTTGATTTGGGAATCATGCGGATTGGGAAATATGTGATTCGAAGGACAGAGTTGTAAATTACACCTAGGAATATTACAGCTTTCTTAGGAAGAGAGCGAAGGATATTGAAGTTGATTATCCTGGAGCTTTCTTCTTGGAAAGGGTTTTGATTATAAATTATATTTCATAGAGAGAATGGTTTAGTAGGAGATACATTATTAAATTTCAAATTGTTGGTGTTTCTTCAAAGTTATCATAACCGTTTTTGGATTGCAGTGTCATGGGTACGCCATATTCTTCCACCAGCCCATATTTATGTCACAGCAACAGAATAAAAATTTTTAATTTAAAGATAACTTTCTATTTGTATAATAATTGTATTATAGTTGCAATAAGAGCGTGTCGAACCAGTGTTTCACATCAAAATTGTTTTTCTGTTCTCAAAGAACCTTGACATCTTTATTTCCGGTAATATTCAAATTTATGAATCTGACAAGATCACAGCATCATTACGACAATAACTCTTACTGCAAGAAAAAAAACCAGAGAAACTCTGAGTATATTGGTTTATGTAGGAGAATTCAAGATTTAATATAAATGTTAGAATGAAGAGAGAAGGCAATGTTATCCTGGGGTCCAATTTATCAGAATAGAATAGTTCTTCTTTCGATTGGACGTGTGTATGGTAGGTAAACGGGGAAACAGTGGAAATGTCATTGCCTTGTTTGGGAATTTATGGGTCCGGTTAGGCGGATATCTCGGCCCCTATATAGAAAGCCCTCTAGCCATTTGCCCATACTCACCCAGTTCTTCCACTAAAGCCTTTTCACTAATGTTATCTTACTGACGAGCACAGTATAACTTCCACACTGTCTCTTACTCTCTCTCTCTGCGATATGAGTCGACACTAGGATACACAGAAATACACACATATAACTAATACATCCAGCCAAACTATTAATTTTCAACATAGCCTCCCATCCCCTAGTAACGACGGACTCTCTGTACCAGAATGTTGTGTCACTTATACCCAGAGTATCGTTGTCTCTCTCTCTCTCTCTCTCTCTCTCTCATACAGACACACACCTTGCTCATGCCAGGCAAGTTTGAGCCGTTGGAGACATCATCCCAGCTCCGGACATAAATTACACTTCAAGTGAACACCTGCGTTCCATTCTCCTTCTATAACCCCACGGCCCCCTCCCCCATCGCGTATTCCTCTTCTATACAACAACCTGTCTTATACTCTGACTGAACGTTACTTTTGCGCCACTTTTCGTAACATTTTTCTCATTTTGCTTTTTATATATTATATAAATGTCATAATATGGCTATTTCCACTTACATTCTATATAAAAATATTATAATAAATGAGATATGCCAATAATTGTTTCATTTTCTATTAAACATATTGCTGACTCTTTTATTTAAAATGTTAATCTAAAAATATTAATTTTTGGGCAGTTTCGGGGAGGAAAGCCTCTCACATATTCTATTAAAATGCTGTTTCCAAATACTATGAGATTCTACTAATTACGTACATAATCCTATTAACAATTGAATATGCTTAAAAAATACCAAGTTTTATCAAATCAGTTAAGTGAAAGTGAGTTTCCAAAGCGATTTTTCTTTCTTTTTTGGATACGGCTCAAAAATTTTCCTCAAATTTGGTATAAGTGCGATTTTTATAACATCTTTCCGGAAGTTGATTTTATGGTTTTCTGTCTGGGAACCGAATTGTTAGTCTTCCCTCTGAAATGCCACCACGAGTATGTACGCTTCTACCATCTAATAACGAGTAAAAGGTAATTAAACATTTAATTTCATATTTAAGTACATTTAATTTCATCTATTGGTTAAATTAACATAAAATGTCTCCTATAGACTCTACACCCTTTTAAGTTCCCATTTTTCAAGCTGCTAAGTCACATTTAAGTTGAATCCTAAAATATTCAATCATCCAACTATTTATCACATAATATGTCACAGGTGGCGTAGCAGTAGCTCCTTCCTCAACATAGCACCTTAGTAAAGTCATATAGAATGTCTACTCACCCCTAGCAAATCCAAAGACGGGGAATTGAGGGGTAAGCTTGACCAAAATAGAAGAGGCGTAGTTTACTGCTGAGAGATATACACCTTACACTTCTCCTTCAAGAAGGCAACACTCTATCAGTTTACTCTGTTTCGACACTCCCTTCTGTTAGTCTTACTGTTTCTCTTGTTTAACTACGTGTCCTTACAATGTCTTTGCTCTAATGAAGATACCAGTGATTAATGTTCAATATGTCTTTTAACTCACATATATGCCACAAAAAATCGATAACAAAAGCTTCAAAAGGTTAGCACGCTAGCACGCATAGATGCATTCAACTTTTGGGACTTTATGATGAAGTAAATTTTGATCAATTGACTTTCCAACTTCTCCCTTGATATGGCCGACATAAAAATAAATAAATAAATAAATAAATAGAAATATATGAAATTAAAAAAAAAACAGATTTATTCCAAATTCTAATATAAATATGTAATATTTCAACGGTACATCTGAGGCTTTCTCGCGATATACAGGGTGGAAAAACACTGTCCACAGACTAGAATGTAAACACATTCCAAGGGTACTAACCAATAATTATCCCAGGGCTGCACTATGTTTATATTAGTGCAACTAAAGTTTGAGTATTTAAAGAATATGTGTCACTTTTATAGTCTAATGTTCCCACCAGGTTCATATTAGCTACCAATTAAGGATCGGGATCATATTGAGGCGAACGATATTATTGCATAATTAAATCTATTGTAGGGTTAACAAATAATTATTTCCCCTTAGTAAATATTAATAAATTCCTTTTAATGTTATCATCTTATCAAACAAATCGCTTAAGGTTAAGTTTATTTTATTGCTTATTCATAGAATATTATTGGCTCCTCTAAATGCTGTTCAAAGTTCACTAAGTAAACATAAAGCAAACTTTAGGTAAACAAAAATAAATGATAAACTAAAGTTTTAAGGGGAAAGTGACAAGTTATCTGGGTGGGCAAAATATAGTAAGCTCAATTCAATTTAGTTAAACTTCAGATAAATTTGAGCATATTAATGTAATTTTAGAATAGTTATATCAAAATAATGTTTAGTATTTGGCAAATATATTTTATACTATAATTGGGGCTTGATTAATTCAGAGTTAGGATGTGAATTGGTCACGTGTTTTTCTTCCAACACTGCAAGAATAATGAAGCTCTTTCACCTAAGACTTCCGCCATACAGAGCTCTTTCTTTGTCAATTTTCATCCTTCTATCTATCCAAATTGCTTGTAACATACCCAGATTTAAAAAGCCCTACATTTAACAGTACAATAGAGAACGACCTCGGCTCTTCTATCCCTCTAACGCATTCACCCTAGGAACAGTAAATAATAAATAAGCTTCCCGTTAAAAAAAGTTCCATGTCTTTACCTAATAACCACAAATATCCTCTGCCAGCTTCCCAAAATGCTATAGTTCACATCACTAACATCTTTAATTCAGTTCTCCGTACCACTTACATTCCAAATCAGTGGAAATCTTCCATAACCAAAATTATCCTAAAATCCAGAAAATCATCCCACTTACTATATCCATATCTTCACACTTCCTACCGTCCCATTTGTGTGTTATTTATATTTGGAAAAATTCCAGAAATACTTGTTGTTGAACTCTCATTGAATCTGCCAACATAATTTCTGAGCACCAATTTGGATTCAGGTGACACCATTCAATTCAACTATGACAACTCGCTTCCTCCTTGAGCGGAAGGAGACTTGTTCGGCTGCTTTCCTCAACATATGGCAAGCCTTTCGAGTCGGGAATAGGGTCTGGAATATGATCGAGTATGCCGGGCCTGCTCAAGAAGCACAAGGGCGTCCTCCCTTTTACTTGTTACATTATCATGAAAACATATCTGTCCGACCGTCACTATCAAATGACCGGTAAGTTCTTCATTATTTATATTCCAGCCTGACAAAGCAATTGTTCCTGACAAAGCAAGGCAGTATCTTAGAACTAACACTACACACAGTAGAGGGTTTGATGTAATGCTATGAGTACGGACCTGAGATTCCCAGATCGTTATACCTGGGTGATCCCCAGTTCGAGTCCCGCGTATAACTGCTAAAATTTATATTAGTTTAACAAAAAGTTGTTGGTAAAGCATGTGCTTCCACCCCCAGACGGCACTGCCATCCTTTCAGTTCATACTAGCCTAGTGATATCCCATAGACCTCTACAAAACCATCTTTTATTCCTTGAATTATGGTCCAAAATAAATGAGAACAAATGTCAACATGTCACAATCATCTTTTGGACTTATCTCTCCTCCCAGATACTATAACAGTATCCCATTACCTGTTGTCCATTATCTTGGGCTTAACATTGACAAAAGCACTTACATGGAATCCATACACACGACTAAAAAAAAAAAAGAACTTAACAAATGATTCAGACTACTCAAAAGTCTTTCTGGCAGCAAATCGAAACTCACACAACCAAACAAAAGACTCTTGTTTTGACAAGACAACTAACCGTTCTAATCTACAACCTATCCAATCTCTGCAATCCAAAATCCTTTGAACCATTGTCAACGCTCCCTACAGTGTATCCAACAAAACAATCTATACTGACTTAGACATGCTCTTCCTAGAAGAAGCTATCAAAACCCGTTATACTAAATTCCATACATCCTTATACTCTCGTCATAATTATCATCTTTTCTAGTTCATCATTTATCGTTTGTGACAATCCTTCCCGACGCCTCCACAATATTTGCTTGCACAAGAGAATTTTGTTTTCAAGTTACAGTACCTCTGTAACTGGGGACTTTATTTCAAATTGCTTCCTTAATGATGGTGTGATGTGATAGCAAGAAGAAAGAAGATATAATTTTTAAATAATTTATAAATTTAAAAATTATAACTAGTGGTTCCAGCCAGCCGCTATCTTCAGGTCAAGAACCGCGACTAAAACCTTTCAAACAGGGGTCAATACACAGTCAAAGAACCGCCGGCTAAACCCCTTCAAACAGGGGTCAATACACAGACAAAGAACCGCCGCTAAACCCTTTCAAACAGGGGTCATTATACAGTCAAAAGAACCGCCGCAACACCTGGCCTGTATTCCCTTCATACAAGGGTCAATGTACACTCAAGAAGCCACCTGGCTACCATCTGTCGCCATCCTGGCCACCGACCTCCCTAGGGTCATCATACTACAAAAGATGTCAAGAACGTACTTACATATCAGCCAATGTGTGAGTGATACAAATATAAACGTCGCACCACTGGAGGAAGGGATTAGTAACAAATCAGTATTCTACAGTCAACATCAGTTACGAGTTACAAATCAGTCATCGATCAATACACATCAGTTATCAAGCAGTTAAGTTTCACACATCGCGAGCGCGTCCCTATTCAAGGTTTTAAACACTATTTCTTTAATATTTATTAATCATTTCATAATTCTTATATTCATTTACAGTTGTGCATCTTAGTTTATAAACACTTTAAATTATTTGTTAAAATATAGTTTATTTTCATAATTCATTAGTACGTATTTCGAATAACAACTCACTAAAACTCTCTAACTAACAATCGCCTTCTCATCACTTCAAGTCCCGATACCAAGACATCTGATTCCAATACAATGGCAAGCGATTTTACAACTATATCAGATTCTTACAAACTAGTATAATTCAAGTCAAGGATAAAAAACATTTAAGGAAAGTAAATTAACATAAATATCATCAAATTAGTCTATAAGTAGGTAAATTATAGGAACATTATCAAAATGTAGATTACTATAAACGCAGTTCTGTAAACATAAAAGTATAAAATTTAATTTAAAAAAAATTAGTTAATTAACTGTATAAAATTATTAAAATACTAAATCTACAAAAAAAAAGAAAAAAATTATTTAGTTGAAGATAAAGTTAAGAAATTAAATATGTTGCTATAAATTAGCTTCTGATGTATAAATATTTTATATTGCCCTTGAACTGTTAAATATTTTAAAAGCACACCACTGTCGGTTTTCTGGATGACAGTTCTCATAACAAATTCAAATGTATGTGTTGATAAATTTTAGGAAACGTTGGCGGTAGGTGGGGACCATTAGCTGACTTGCAAGAGACTATCCAATTATCTCGTGTCAAAATCACTGCGCGAATTAACTGGACACTCTCTGTCCTTCAAACAATGAACATTTAAATATTTTTTAATGAAATTATCATAAAATATTATACCGTGAATATAAAATATAAATACCACAGAAATTAGAAGAGAATGTATCATAAAAGCATAAAAGAGTGAACGATTAAACAATATTTACTTAGGAATACTTCTAATGTATTGTTTTGTTTTTAGGTATTCACGCATAAATTTATTTATGGCACTTATGCAGATGTAAATAAATAAATAAATTTAAGAAAAAATGTAAAACATCAGCTATTAAAAGTGGAGAATCCATGAATAATAAGGGTGAAGCAGTAATAAGAAAGAGTAGGTTAATAAAACAAAACAAAGTTTTTCTTGACGTGAAAGGTTATGAACAGAGTAAGAGAAAATGAGCTAGTTTGAGATACAGACTCAGTGACAAGAGTTGAGAAAGAAAATTAATTAACAAGTTAAAAACCAAGCCATAACTTAATACCTTCTTATCCGATTCTGAACTGAAGCATTAAAAAGTTCTTGGATTCAGTAAGTGGTAAGAGAAGAAAAATGGGTAAGAAACGGAGTGGAAAAGAATAGGAACCTACTTTACCATATTCTTAAACATTTCCAGTGTGAAATACCGGCTAGTAGAATTGACTCGATGTCGGAGAGAGAGAGAAAAAGTAGATGCTCCAAATTGTACCAAAGTTATGGTAACACCATGATTGTAAAGGACACAAAAAGAAACCTTTACTAAAAGAAATCTGAATCGTTCTCACAGAAAAACTAACAACCCGGAACGGTCGTTAAAACAGCATGACTACGTATCACTTCTCGAAACGGAATTAAAAAAAAAAAAAAAAATATCTGGTGTAAAACACTCACACAACTTTCTCTTACTCCAGTACTCAAAATTGTAATTGACAAATTTTATAGTTAGTGTAACAAATTTAATGAAATTCGTTGAAAACTGAAAAAATTGTTCAGTAAAAGCGCACTTCCAGTTTACTAATTTTCATGAAACTCGGAATTTTGGCCATCTATTTATTTCTAATCAATTTTGTTTGGATGATTAGAATTGTATAATCAACTATGATAGCACTTTAGAGAAAAACATGACCCCCTCCCCCTCATAAAAGTGCCCTTAAAACCCTGCGGAGGTCGCGCCTGATCTGAGAGATACAAACATTATTTGTATTAAAAATTCTTACATATAATCCTGTGTGTAGTTTTGGAGGTTTCGTCTAGCTGGGCATGCGCATTGTATCATTGCTATTCTGCGATCTTTCTATCATCTGTTTGTTATAACACTTTTTATTTGAGGTTGAATGATATAGGTTACTGAATTGTATCTGAGAGATACCGCGAGCTCTCACGTGAGTGTTTGTTTTTTTTCTTTACAGTTGATAATGTCTAGAAAAATATATCGATTAGATAATCCATCAGATATTGAAGAGATTCAAGGAATGTTACTTGAGTCCGACGATGAGAATGAAAGAACCGAATGCGAAAATGAAAGTGATTTAGAAGATGATGATTATGTGGAAGTTCGATCAGAAGATTCGGATACTGAACAAAATATTTCTTGTGAAGAAAGTGAATGTGAATTGGACACGAAGATGAGTATTTTCTCGAAAAGGATAAAAAATCAAAATGGAGGAAAAATCCAATAAGAAAACAAATTAGAAGACAGCCGCAAAATATTGTATGTCAACTCCCATTTGTTCGACCATACGCAGAAAATGCCAAGACAGAACTTGAAACTTGGAATTGTTTTATTAGTAAGAATATTATAGATCTTATCTTAGTACATACTAATAATTATATTGATTCTATTGCGAGCCGCTATTCCAGAGATAGAGATGCCAAGCCATTAGATGAAACAGAATTGAAAGCATTTTTAGGCCTTTTTATCTAGCTGGGTTACATCGCAACAATCGACTAAATTTGCGGGACCTATGGGCAACAGATGGTAGTGGGATAGAACTTTTTAGACTATGTCTTTACGGAGATTTAGATTTATTCACAATAGTATTAGGTTTGATGACAAACTTACCCGCTTAGAACGCAAGAAAGTTGATAAATTAGCGGCTATGAGAGACTTTTTCTCAATATTTGTAGAGAATTGTAAACTATGCTATTCTATGGGACAGAATGTTACAATAGATGAAATTTTACCTGCAGTTAGAGGCAAGTGTGGGTTTAGACAACATATTCCATCCAAGCCCAGCAAATATGGAATAAAACTTTTTGCAATGGTCGATTCGAAAATATTATACACAGGGAAACTTGAAATATATGCAGGTAAGCAGCCAGAAGGACCTTACTTGGTCAGTAATAAACCAGTGGACGTAATCAAGAGACTTGCAGAACCCATTTACTCTTCAAGGCGTAACATTACTGCTGATAACTGGTTCACCGATGTAAATCTTATCGCTGACTTGAAAAAGAAGAGACTTTCATATGTAAGTACAGTCCGTAAGAATAAGCCCCAATTACCTCCAGAATTGGTATCTCCTAAAAACAGGGCCGAAAAGTCCAACTTATTTGCTTTTGGCGCAGATTGCATATTTGTATCTCATATACCCAAAAAAGGAAGAAACGTAATTTTAGCTTCAAGTATGCATTTGATAACGACGTCAATTTAAATTCCAAGAAGCCTGAAATAATAGAATACTACAACCAGACCAAGTCAGGAGTTAACACTGTGGACCAAATGATTGGTACATATAATGTAGCCAGGAACACCAGAAGGTGGCCTATGGTTATATTTTAGACCGTACTGAATATTGCCTGAATAAATGCTCAGAATATCCATATGCTGAACAACAGCATGAAAATACGGCGCAGAATATTTGTTAGAAATCTAGTTACACAGTTGGTGTCGGAACAAATACGAGAAAAAGGCGTTCTGAAATCTCTATGGGTGTACATAAGCCTTTACATCTGAAACTTCCGCAATTTTCTGGAAATTCTAATGAGGAGATGCATGAGGCTTCTTCGACACATAAAAAAAGAAAAAGATGTGTTATGTGTTATGCTTCCAACAAAACACGATTATCAAAATATTTTTGTAAGGGTTGTAAAAAGTATTTGTGCCTTGAAGTAGCAATGTTGTTTGCAACGCCTGCTTTCAAGGTATTGCTCCAAGTAATGAAAATTGTGATTAATTTAAATACATGTGTCGTTTTTTACTTACAACTAAATGTTTTTTTTATTACTGACCCAATTAAATGTTTACTTTCTTCTTTCAATTTTCATGTTTGCGATATTTTGTGGAAAAAAAAAAATCCAACTATTTTTTTTCAATAATTATTAAATAATTGGGTGAAAATAAATAAACCATCAGATATTATATTCGGAATGTTATTTTTTTAACTTTAAAACTATTTCAGCGCAAACTTAAAATGAATGTATCTCTCAGACACACGCGACCTAACTTGCAACTTTTTAGACCGCGACCTTCGCAGGGTTAAATTAATTTTTCCAGAGAAATGTTTTTTACATAAAAGTTGTACATCTTTGTATGCGTAGTTAATATATGAAGTTTCAAGAAAATCATCAGAGCCATGTTTGAGAAAATCGTGAAAAAGTGAAAAAAAAAACATATAGTAAAGTGGTAGAGTAAACGTAATTGCGGTCATCAGTTTTTTTTTAAACTTGGAATTTCTACAACATATTTAATTCTAATTAATATTATTTAGATGACAGAATTGTCTAATAAACTGAAATAGCACTTTAGAGGAAACACTTAACCCCACCACTCCCTAAAAAAGTGCCCTTAAATGCATTTTTCCGGAGAAAAGTTACAAATAAAAGTTGTAGCTCTTTGTATGTGTAGTTGATGTACCAATGTTTCAAGAAAATCTAAAAAAGTAAAAAAAAAAAAAAAAAAAAACTAGTAAAGCGGACTTCTGGTTGAGGAATTTTGACAGATAACTTACTGTCAGATTCCATGGTGATACCTAAACGGAATATCAAGTATCAACATTGTATGGTTTTTCGATTTTGAGCTAATCACATACATACTTACATTCATACACACACAGAACATTTGGTAAAAACCACTTTTTTGGACTCAGGGGACCTCAAAACGGATATTTCCGGTGAAAACTCGAAAATTTGGCACAATTACAATACTTCCTCTTACTAGGAGTGAGAGAAAGTAAAAATCTGGTGTGAAACACTCACACGACTTTCTCTTACGGCAATCGATACAGTTTATTAACAAATTTTCTTTAAAATTGCCATTTTTACAAACCTTTAGATGACAGTGTAATGATGTGTTAGGTGGAGAGAATTTAGGTCTGGTTGATGATATAAGAAGAAGACTTGGTTAACACTGGTTAACTATTATATTAATTAAGTGATAACAGACTGCGTGGACTTTACAATAGAGAAATGTTTAAGGTAGAGTGGTATGAAAGTGACATGTGGCGATAGGATTCAACTGTATTTTTATGGACTGTCCGTGGCTATATTTATACAGCTTCTCCCACTCTAGTCCGAGAGAATGGTTTTGGGTTTTGTTTCTCTTCTCTTTGCTGAGCTTCTCTTTGGTTGCTGTTACAACAGCCACCACCAAAACCTCTCACAAATCCATTTTTTCGAGAAATCATCCAAATAAAAAATGTAGATTTAAAGGAAATCGTTGTAGTCGTTGTAGACGACAAAATTCCAACATAGTATTGAGGTGGTACTTTTTTACTCCTGTTTCTATTGTCTGTAGATTTGTCTGTAACTTGTATAAAGAACATATAAAGAATTTTTAGTGTTTCTAGCTAATGTGGCGGTGAATCTACATATGTACAAAAGATGTAGAGTGTAGGATGTCCGATGTGTATACTGGGTAGAGAACTGTGGAACTGTAGCATCCATTGATGAGAAAGGGTAAGTTCAGGTTCCGCTGCTGACTTGAAAATCCTTTTTTGAATGACAGAAAAGATTTTTTCAGTTGGAGCAGTAGTCCTGGATGCCCAAAACATGATCAAAACTTGAGTAATATCTAAAAATGCTCCTTAATGGCATCTACAACAACGTGATTGCTGCCATATTGTATTATTATGATTTCTAAAACCAAATTAATGATTTGTGCAAATTACATAGCCCAGATTATTTAATTTTGATTGAGAGAATTTTATTATTTTGTTTTATCGATTCATCTAACTGAGGTTCAAACATAACTACTCCCCCTCCCTCATCACCTGCACGCATTGGTATCCAAATAGACGCAATTTGTTCTTGTGATCAAGAATCAATAGCGGATGCTAATCACCTCACTTTAGCATTTGTGATAGATATACAAATGATAGTAGGGATCAGCTATGGAGAGCCATAAATACTATCGGGCTGTCCATTACCAGCAAACTTAAACATATAAAAAGAACAATATATATCTAGACATATACAAATTTATCAAAGCCAACAAAATCACAATATAAAAAAAAAAATATAATTATATTATAGATTATCTATATATAATAATAATAATAATTGCCATAACTAATCTACAATTCTAACATCCATTACCGAAAATATTCCTGATCTTGTAGATAAATGATACTAATATCTTAATAAAATGACACTAATATAATAATAAAACATTTATTTTATATTCTAACACTAAGACTGGCTTATTTTTTGCAAGGTTCAAGAAGGCCAAAAAAAAAAAAATAATTCATCTAATTTCTAATCGTTTCTTAATTATGGTATGATATTAGTATATTTCATTATATATTAAATATGTTATAATATTAGTCGTCTCTTAATCTTGTATGCGTAAATTTTTTTGTTATCATTACAGCTTTGAAGATGGCCTCCTGAAATTCTGTCAAGGTTTAGATGGTTAAGAATATATTTATGTTCATTACGGTGTGATGGATGCCATAAATAAAAAACTATATTTTTTTTTTGAAATATTATTGTGTATCTATGTGTTAAAATATTTTTGCGTTACTTAAGTTTTTTTTCTCGTTCATATAGAGTCACTCAACAATTCAAGAAAGTAATGCATCCCTACAGCACATCACTCAGAAGCCTACATTGATCGCCTTGCCAGTTACTTCTTCATCAGCAACACTCGCCAAGCAGTGTTTGCCAATCGGCTTCCCGCCAGAGTAACGCTCACCAAATCAAGTAGCGTTCGCTCGAGAAGAAGACTTTCAAACCTCAGAGCAACGCTCACACATTCAAGCAGCGTTGCTCCAGAATAAGATGACTGTACTCTACTACACACGACTACCTTGAAGAGGTTACACACATGCCTCTCGCCATACCAGAGATAACCTTCAAACCTCGACAACTCTAGATTACCTTCCAAATTTTTCGTGCCGAAAAATTTCTCCAGGAGGGGGGATAATGTAATGGATGCCAGAAATATAAAAATATATTTAATTTGAATTAATCAAAAACATTAAGAAAAATGTAACAATCCCTTGCTAAAGAACTATTCAGGTAGAAGAGCACTATTGTCTTTTAGAGTTCATGAACTTGATAGCATTGTCCACCCCTTCTTCTCACAGGGGAAGATATGAAGAACAATTAGAAGACATTCCTTCAAGATAGTCTGAACAGACATTGAAGCCAGAACACTTGTTTCAGGAATCGCTCTCTTAAACTCATGCCAGTGATAGAGATTAACATTTATTCTAGATTAACAATTGATTAAGCATAATAGTTGTGATATTCTAAAATATTTAAATATCTTTAATGATAATATATTTAATTTATCTACCAATGTTTTCTTAATTATTTCTTATTACTTCTCTCTCTTAAAACTTACAAACACAAGCCCTTTCAAAACCGCTCGTGCTACTACAAACTACATTACAACAACAGTAATTACAACCAATAACATTTCAACAGTAATTACTTAAATAAACAAATCTATAAAGAATTTGGCCAAGTTTTCTTATTGTTTCCATCGACATGAAACCAGTTTCAAAGAATTAATTATTAAGTTTCTTATCGTATGTGTTTTAATTAAAAAAAAAAAAAAAAATCGATATAATAAGAAAAATATTTTTTAAACATTTTATTAACTGCATTCAATCCATACTGGTATAGTGAAGGGCTAAATTGTATGCTTTTAATTTTCAACTTTTCTATAGTACTTTCCTACTCTCACTAAAGTTTCCTTTCCTATTTATTCTCTACGCTTTCCCAGTTTATACTTTATACATCTCTTTAACTTTTCTTTTATATTCTTCTCTTTCTTTTCTTATTTTTCATTATTTCAAATATTTGATGCTAGTTGTTAAAAGATTGAACTACAGAAAAGGAATTCTTTACTTCCGTGAAATATTGACAATATAACAATCGCCCGCTGCGCTGTATTGCTATTCTGAATTTTTCTCTTTGTGTGTCTGAAATTCCATTTTGCAATAAATCAGTTAGTACCTACATAGTTTTATATATATATATATACGCATGGTACAAATAAATAACAAATCTTAACCATCTTTAAAAGAAAAAAGTAGTTCAATTATATATCTATAAAATTAATTAAGCAGTTATGATGAATTTGTAATTATGACAGCAAATGGAAGTGATATAAGGAATGATATAAGGAAAACTCACGATTCTGTTGAGTAAGAAGCATAGGAAAAGAATAGAAATTTGAGTGTAGCAGTGTGGAATCGATGCTCGGTAATGTTGGCGGTTAGCTGGTTAGAACATTTGCTTATTATAATGATCATTTAGAAGTTTATCTGTTAATTAGCTGATTGTGAACCTATCTTATTTGATATAATGCTTCTTAGAAAGACCTGGAATTAGTTGGAGGCTTTCCTTAGAATTCTAGTTGAAGGCTGTTTCTAATAAGTTAAACTTCGAAATTGATACTTTTTTAATACAAAATTTAGCAGTATAGGTTGAAACTTTATCTCGCACCCTATTCGAGTGCTTCGTGTGAGGTAGGTTTGATAGATGAATTAAATGCGCAGTACACGGCATCTATGGCGAGGTTATATGTGCGGATTTATGTATTTATTTCCGTTACTAATAAATATAGTTAGAACAAAAAAAAATCATAATAATCTGTGACGGCATTAGGGGAAACACTTTCTTCCGGAAGAATTTGGTTTAAGAGAGATGTTAACCTCTCGTTACAGACAACACTGTCCATCACCGAACAGTGAGCTGTAGAGGCTCCTAGGAAGAAAAAATTCGAAGGGCAGCATAGCTGGACTCGAACCCAGATCCTTCGCGTTGGAAAGAAGTATTGTGATCCTTCGACATATTTGAAATTGAATTGTGTAAGGTAATGTAATTGAATTAACCTTCTGTTTTGAGGAAATTCGCTAAACAATAGGTACAATTGTATGATTACGTAAAATAGCACTTTAGAGGAAATCATAACCCTAACTCTTCCCCAAAAAAGTGCCCTTAAATGAATTTTTCTGGAGAAATGTTTCAGATTTGTAGCTCTTTGTATGTGTAGTTTAAAGTGTAGTATATAAAGTTTTGTAAGGGTGTTGTGAGATGTTGATTGTTGATGATGATAGATAAACACCTTAAGATTGGTTTAAGATATATAATTGATATATGTATACATATATATATTTGACTGCCAGGGACTCTAGAATTTAGAACTGATCTGAACTGACAGACTAACTGACAGATATATATATATACACTGGCCGAACCTCTCCTCTCTGTGCGAGAGGGGCTGTTTCTCTCCGCTAGACTGGATGAGTGGTGGGGGTTCACTACCCCTACAATATAAGGGTGTTGTGAGGAGATGTTGGTTGTTGATGATGATAGATAAACACCTTAGGATTGGTTTAAGATATATAATTGATATGTGTATATATATGACTGACTGCCAGGGACTTTACACTATAGAATATAGAACTGAACTGAACTGACAGACTGACGTGGCTAAAATGATATGTACGGAGTGTGAATCAACAGAATGATGTCTGATGTGTAAGTCTGAATTGAACAGAATTCTTTTTTCTACTGTGTCTCTCTCGCATATATATATATATATATACATATACATACTGGCCGAACCTCTCCTCTCTGTGCGAGAGGGGCTGTTTCTCTCCGCTAGAGTGGATGAGTGGTGGGGGTTCACTACCCCTACAGTTTCAAGAAAATCGTTGGAGTCAATTTCGAGAAAATCGCAAAAAAAATGTGAACAAAATTATTCAGTAAAGTGATACTTCCGGTTGAGAAAGTTTGACAGCTAACTATACTGTCGGATCCCATTGTGATAACTAAATGGGAATACCAAGTTTGACCTTTCTGCGATTTGTCATTTTTGAGCTAAGCTGTTCATATACACACATATAGCCTACTATGTTGAATTGATGTCAAAATTTTATGTTTAAAAAACTTGATTTATAAAACTGATATGGACTCAGGGAACCTCAAAACGTGTATTTCGGAAATTTGACACGATTACAATACTTCCTCTAACTAGAAGTAAAAGAAAATAAAAGCCTTTATAAAGCAAATTGCGCAAAATTGAAGAAAATTAACATTCAGTAAAGACGCATTTCCATTTGACGTATTATGACCGACTTTTGGATGAGACGTTGGTATTTCGTTAAAAACAAAAAGATACACCTACATATACTTCGGATCATTTGCTAAACACATTTTGTTGTATTCAAGATATCTCATAACATGTATTGGTAAGTTATACAGGTTTTTTTTTTCTTTCTTTTATTTTGAGTTATCTTGTATTCTCAACACTACTAGGATAAGGCTTTTCTAGAAAATTCGCTGTCAGATGGAAGATATCTATCGAGTTTGTACTGAAAAGAACTTGTGTGCGACCAACTAATACGTGATCGAATTATATAAGAAAGCACACTGAACTTGGCAGTAGTAACGGCTTGCCTTCACATTTCAAAAGCTTAGAGGATAGGCCAACCACCCTCTATAGTTATTGACATGTCGCTCAATTGTCACTGAATATAACATTTGGTCACATAAATAACTTTTTTTTCTTTGTTATACCCCCCATTGATATAAATTTAATTTCATCTCTTTTTAATAAATAACTGTCCCAACAATAAGATTCAGATTACTTTTTTACGAGTACTTCGAATATTATTATCGTGTCAAATTTTCGATATCGGATTTCACTGGAAATAATATTTTGAGGTCCCGTGAATCAGAAAATGTAGATTTGTGAATGGTAAGCATTACACACGTACAGAAAATCGCCATAAGTTGTATTTCTTTTAGGTTCTACTAGGAAGCATTACAGTAAGATTTTTGATCAAAATTGGTCAAAATCGAAAGTACAACATTAATGAATAGCATCAGAGACATTTTCCGTGTTAGCCTGCTTCATTTTGTGGTCATCGATCGGTTTCCGCCATCTTCAGGATGCGTTTTTCAGACAGTGTGACAACACAGACTTGCACAGAGCAAGTTTACACACTCATTTTGCTGTGTTTTATTTAGTTCTATTTAATTTAGTTACACACTCAATTTGCTCTGTGCAAGTCTGTGTTGTCACACTGTCTGAAAAACGCATCCTGAAGATGGGCGAACGCCCGAAACCGATCGATGACCACAAAATGAAGCAGGCTACCATGGAAAATGTCTCTGATGCTTTCCAGCTCTGCGGGACCAACCACCACAACAATTACTGAATAGATTTGATAACTTTTTGCAATTTTTTCGAAAATGTCTTTGACGTCAAAGATTTATTTCATACAATATTTATGCTATTTGTCTCCTCACATTCAGTTTGAAGTTTTCTGTTTAACTTGGAATTTTAGGCATCAGTTACCCAGTAGGCCATAACAATAAAACAAAACCATCAAACATGGAAGGACAAATGTAAAGCCTTAACATGGTTATTGAAGATCTAACTATCACTTATGCGATATAATTTCCCGTGCATCCCTAATCAAGCCAAATGGCACAGATTGGACCAGAAAATACTAAAAGAACTGACAGAGCATATAATGGAGTTGATGAGGAGAGAAATTAGGTTTGATTAATTAGACGAGATATGAAGACACTGTTATAATATAGCTATAAGTTTACACAAACTGCACTGGACTTGTAGAATAAAAGGTGAGTGTAGAGATATGACACGATGCGATGTATACGGTTGAATCTGATAGATAGATAGATATAGATAGAGGTCTTTAGGTAGATTCTCACTGGCTTATATACAGGTTCTCCCACTCTAGCCTGCTTAAGTCAGAGAGTACCAGAGAGCGTCCTTCTATCTCTTAATTCTCTCTCTTGCCATTACACAGCATCACCTGGATTTCGATCGTAAAAAAAAGAAGATAGCATTTCTTTTTTATTTTCAAATTCATTCTGCACCCCTCCACTTCGACTTTTTCTGGACAAGATGTGTGTGCTTCTAACCCATGATAAGTCTTATATAGGAAGGTACTAATGTGCATTCTGAACCCTAAACTGAGTTAAAAACATAAATTTTTTATTGTATTATTTTATTGATTAATGGCTAAGGAATGATTGCAACCCATTTTATATTTCATTCAAAATTAATCACTTTTCTACTTTAATTTACTCTTTTCTTTAACTATTTCCTTTTAATCCATTTCGAGTTTCTACTTCAAAACTCCACCATACTAACGGTAAAAACTAGTAGAAAATATAATCATACAGTGAACTTTTGCCAATAAACGAGATGTTCTTTAAATGGGTTTAAGACTTGTTCACCAACATAAACTAAGAATTGCTTCCCGTGATGCTGTGTAGTGGATTATGGATGGAACGATAGTAGTTGTTGGTTGCTGGCAACCTTATCTTACACACTTCATCCCTATCGTCTATTCTACTGGAACTGGGAGACAAAGTGTGTAAGTATCCTTGGGGAGGTCACATCTTAAGATGAACTTCATAAACTGTTTATGTACCAACTTTTTCTACTACCATCTCTGTCTAAACTAGAAGCTTTCATCTTGAGTGTTTATATTAAGATGGCAGCCAACAACTGGGAAAAAAAAAACTCGTTCTTATTTGCATTGTTCTTTAACGGATGAGTCTTTATAAACTTTTCATAAAATTTATATTCTTTTTATTTTTTTATTTAATTCAACGTAAATACAACTCTATTACTTACATTACCTACAACTCTATTACTTACATTACCTACAACTCTGTTTATAATTACATCGTACAGATAATGCTATTACGTAGCTTATTATAAACGAGTAAGATTTACTTCATTTAGTTCTTGTTAATTTTTACTTTCTCTTACTCCTAGTAAGAGGAAGTATTGTATTCGTGGAAATATCCGTTTTGAGATCCCCTGAGTCTAAAAAAGTGATTTTTAAAAAATGGTCTGTATGTGTGTGTGTGTGTGTGTGTGTGTGAATGTGAACAGCATAGCTCTAAAACGAAAAATCATAGAAAGTTCAAACTTAATATTCCGTTTAGGTATCACCATAGGATCCGACAGTAGGTCATCTGTCAAAATTTCCAACCGGAAGTACATCTTTACTAATTGATTTTTACTTTCTCTTACTCCTAGTAAGAGGAAGTATTGTAATCATGTCAAATTTTCGATATCGAGTTATCACCGGAAATATCCGTTTTGAGGTCCCCTGAGTCCAAAAAAGTGGTTTTACCAAATGTTCTGTGTGTGTGTGTGTGTGCGTGTTTGTGTATGAATGTAAGTATGTATGTGATTAGCTCAAAATCGAAAAACCGTACAATGTTGATACTTGATATTCCGTTTAGGTATCATCATGGAATCTGACAGTAAGTTATCAAAAATGGCTCCGACGATTTTCTTTAAACTTGAAATATCAACCACATATTCAAAGAGCTACAACTTTTATTTGAAACATTTCTCCGGGAAAATGCAATGAAGGGCACTTTTAGGGGAGGGGTGGTGTTGGGTTTACTTTACCACTTTATTAAATGATTTATTCTCTTTTTCGCAATTTTCTCAAAAATGGCTTCGACGATTTTTTTGAAACTTCCTATATAAATTAAACATGCAAAGATCTACATCTTTTATTTAAAACATTTCTTTGGGAAAATTCTTTTAAGTGCACTTTTAGGGGAGGGGAGAGGTTATGTTTTTCTCTAAAGTGCTATCATAGTTGATTATACAATTCTATCATTCAAACATAATTAATTAGAAATAAAGAGATGGCTGAAATTCAGTTTTTACGGAACAGTTTTTTCAGTTTTCGACGAATTTCATTCAAATTTGGTACACAAACTATGAAATTTTGTCAATTATAATTTTGAGAACTGGAGTAAGAGAAAGTTGTGTGAGTGTTTCACACCAGATTTTTTTTTTATTTTTTTGCTATTTTCTCAAAAATGGCTCTGACGATTTTTTGGAAACTATACTATCAACTACTAATACAAAGATACTTCAAAACTTTTATTTGAAACATTTTCTGCGGGAAAATTCATTTACGCATACTTTTGGGGGAGAGATGGGGGATTAGGTTTTCATTTAAAGTGCTATTTCACTTTACTATACAATTCTATCATCTAAATAATATGAATTAGAATTAAATATGTTGTTGAAATTCCGAGTTTTGTAAAAAAAATTGGATCGGACCGGAAGTGCGTTTTTACTGAAATGTATTTTTAAGTTTTCTGGTATTTTCTTGAAAACGGTTCCAACGATTTTCTTTAAACTTGCCATGTGAACTACACATATAAAGAACTATAACTTTTATTTGAAACATTTCTCCTGTTAATGTCATTTACTGGGGGCTTTTGGGGAGGGGTGGGGTTATGTTTTCTCTAAAAAGTTATCCATAGTTGATTATACAATTCTGCTATCCAAACAAAATTAAGTAGAAATAAATAGGTGGCCAAAATTACGAGTTTCAAGAAAATTAGTAAATCGGAAGTGCACTTTTTTACTTAACAATTATTTTCAGTTTTCAACGAATTTTGACAAACTCCGAGGAATTTCATTAAATTTGATACACTAAGTATAAAATTTGTCAATATTAATTTTGCAAACTGAAGTAAGTGAAAGTTGTGGGAATGGTTCGCACCAGATTTTTTTTAAAAAAAAACAAACAGATTGATTTCAGTTTCTATTTATCTTATTTCTTGTCTATTTTGTCAAAATAGTCCTTTTTTTTTCATTATTATTTACTAAACTTTGAAATGAAGAAATTATCATTCCCAAACAATCCGACAATCGGATTCGATGGGTAAATAGTAAACCCATCTGTAATTGACGTCGCGAGGTAGAAGAAAGGCGCCATCCCCAAGTCGACTGGTCCTTCAATAATAGTTCAGCGCTAATGGCATAAGTTGTCGATGCGCGAGCTAATAAAAATTATATTTACAATAGCAAGTGAAAGTCGTTTAAATCAGACCTTTTTTCACCGAAAGATGGAACACACGTAATAGGTGAACGATGATGTCTTGAAAAGTAAAAAGTTAAACATCCTATAAAACTGTAAATAAAATTGTTTGTAAAACTGTAAATAAAATTGTTTGTAAAACTGTAAATAAAATTGAGTATCAGGAATGTTTGGCTTTATAAACAAAATCCAAAATTTTTATGATGAAAAATTTATTGCAAAGAATTATTTATTTAACTCTTTAAATAAAATATGACGGGAATGATTTAAATATTTATTTAAAATACGAATATAAATAGAAAAATAAAATATAAACGAACGAATATATTTACATCTCTTTCACCGTCCTTCACCCTCTCACTCTCTCTCTCTCTCTCTCTCTCACACACACACACACAATTTCCCCCTCTTCTCAGTTGCCACTATCGGCTGACTAGACTAAAAATAAATTTATTGAATTTCTAGTGTTCTATATTTATATACAAGTAGAAGTTTCTAATCTCTTTGTTTTCTGTTTTGCAATGAGATAAAATCAAAGTATCTTCCATTTTTACCATTTTATTATATCACTTACTTACTGCGCTGCTTATCACCGGATAATTAACTGTAGCGGCTCCTTGGAAGAGACGCTACTACCAAGTTAATCTGTCCCCCCCCCAATAATAGCCTTCACTATCCACAATAATCTCAATATTCCGTCATTTAACTTACCATGAAAACTATTAACTTAATGTGCTTTTTTTACAGTACAATCTTCCATTTTATGTGTAAATGTTTACTTTGCTTTGGTGCTGTTTTGTGCAGAGATAATATTGTAATGGAAAAAATAAAATTGCAAAAACTGCTGAAAAAAAATGGTTGCTTAAACTAAAATTGTGATTATAATGGAGTTGTTGAGGAGAGAAATTAGGTTTGATTGAATGAACGAGATATGAAGACACTGTTATAATGTAGCTATAAGTTTACACTAATTGCACTGGACTTTATAATGATTTTGATAGAATAAAAGGTGGGAGTAGGGATATGACACGATGCGATGTATGGTTGAATCTGATAGATATGCTCCAGATAGATTCCCACTGGCTCATATACAAAGGTTCTCCCACTCTAGCCTGCTTAAGTCAGAGAGTAGTCTCTGTTAACCAGAGAGGGCCTGTCTTCTCTCTGTTCTCTCTGCTGTGGTCGCATTATCTTTGCGGTTTGTTGAGGAGAGAAATTAGGTTTGATTGAATGAACGAGATATGAAGACACTGTTATAATGTAGCTATAAGTTTACACTAATTGCACTGGACTTTATAATGATTTTGATAGAATAAAAGGTGGGAGTAGAGATATGACACGATGCGATGTATGGTTGAATCTGATAGATATGCTTTAGATAGATTCCCACTGGCTTATATACACAGGTTCTCCCACTCTCTAGCCTGCTTAAGTCAGAGAGTAGTCTCACCAGAGAGGGCCTATCTTCTCTCTGCTCTCTCTGCTGTGGTTGCATTATCTTTGCGATACCATTACATGATGTAGAATGTTGAAATGATGTCACACATTATGAGACCGAGCGAAGAGCCAATATATGACGTTTAAGAAGAATTCTTGCTGGTTCTAGCGTTCCGATTAACTAGAATAAAATAACTTGTACAAAACTAGTAGGCCTGTAAAAGAGTTTGTTGAAGAGAGGTAATCTGACTGTATTTAAATGTTGTTGCATATTATAATAACTTTTTGAGAGTTATATTGTAAAAGTCTTAGATAATTATTTGTGCGCTCTTTTATGCCGCTTGCAGATTGTTGCCTGGCTTTTTGAATGTTGGCTTTAAAGACTCTTCAGTGTTGATTTAGGAATGCTTGAAAGTTGGTTTTTAGCTATGAAATTGGCGATCTTACATACAATTGTTGATAGTTCATGGTGGGAGCATGGACACATTCAAGATGCTTGAATGGTAACGTATAGATTGGCAAGACAGAGCAAGTAAGAAGTTACTGAAGATGCTTCATATGGTGAGCTTCTTCAATACAAGAATGTTTATTTATCTGGGACAATGAATAATCCCCCCAAAAAAAAACAATTTATTCTGATGGATTTTCGTCATGTTTACGAATGAATATCTGCCTTCTACAGTACAAAGATTGATAGATGTAGTGATCTGATATATAGAACTGATCACCATCAAATTCGCTACACAGTTGGACGGACTCAATGCTTGCATTTAGCAGCCATCACTGAACGCCCAAGCGCACGTCAACTACCCTTTACTTTCCCGGTTTCGCGCATTGTAATGAATAAGCGAATGAGCTTCAACTTCGATACTAAATCGACAATCTAAAAGCTGTATCTAAAGTCGATCATCTGAGTGCTTAACAGAGCTAGCCATAGTCGCAAATCTACAGTTAGAAGAAGTCATACCATTCTTTGAAACGATTCACCCTATACCACCCTATGCAATCCCAACTTTTCCTTTGGGACCATAATCCCAACGATTTGTTATTATTAGTGAATATCAGAAAAGGGGGAAAAAAAATAAAAATAATGATGATCAAATTTCATTACAATACAATAATAATGCTTTATTTGAAAAAGAAATTATAATAGAAACATATAAAAAGGAAAAAAGTATTCTACGGCAATGGTAAACCGTCTGCCAGAGGTTGATGTACATATATATAATAATAATTACAAATTGTTTTTTAAATTAAATAAACATTTAAGAACAAAAACTGCTAATAAAGGCATACAAAAGATGAAAGAAGAAGGAAAAAAGAGTGGAAAAATAATAATAATACAAATAAAATAGTAATAATAAACAGAAGAAAGAAAAGAAAGTCATTCGCTTAAACTTAATAATTTTTTTTTTTTAAATAAAAAAAGAATTAGTTTCCTCAATAACTAAATATATGAACAAATTACTAAATACATTTAGTTAAGAGAAAAAACAAACCTGAATAGTAGTAATACAAAGAGAGCTCGATCAAAATTAAATTCCATAATTAAATTATATTGTAATGGAATCAGATATTAGATGTAATGGAATCGTTTGATGTGTGATTCCTGGAGTAGCAGATGTCTTGAAGAGGGCGGAAGTTAGTTTGAGAGATTTGGAAGTTAGTGCTCGAATTATTAAACGGTTTTTTATATAAAAATAAACTGTATTTTAACAATAATTTAAACGTGATAAATGGTAACTAATAACTATAATAAAATACTTAATAATAAATAGAAGATGATAATTTAGAATGGTTAAAACAACGAACTACGAGAATGATAAGTTTGAATATAACTGTGAATTGACGCTCGTGTATAGTTTGGACGTAGATGATATAATGATCCTCTCGTCGTATATCATAGGGTTTTTATATACTGTTGTTCACACTCACACCAAGATATCTGTCTTAGTGTGCGGCCTTGTGCGACCTTCGTAGTCTTCTGACCTTATTTAGTGGTCATACTTATCGCGGTGCCTGCCTTTTGATGTGAGAATTGATGAAAAGGCTTTGTTGTTTGTTTGGTTGACCGCGGCTGTCGGCGGCCAACAGTGTTACTGTTTTCCCCTTTTGTAAATTATTTCTTTGGCGTACTTTGCCGATGTCAATGACCGTGCCATGTCATTACAATATCTATATTGCCGGGCGTGTCTCGCAAAATTAATAATCCCAATGCAGTTTTCGCCATTGAGCATCAATATTAACTGCGGTCTAGATAATTTGTCGTAACTGACATAAAGCCTAGGTTTCTCGGAGAGAATGGAACAGTCTGCCAAAAAGTGGTAAACATCCTCCCTCGCTCGAGAGTTACATAGCGAACACAAGGAGTTACTTCTCTCAACCCAAAGGGTATAATTTAAATAGAGCAGCTCACCGCGAAGTCTGAATAGCCAACCAAGTTGACTAAGCGTTAGGTTCGTTGAGTTGGACACCAAGCTACAAGGCTTGACACAATAATCCAACTCTTTATTTAATAAAAACCTCGTACATCAACGGGCCAACTCCACACACTCTTCAAGATGGCGATCCCCTATTCTTTGTACAATGGCCGTCAGTTGCATCCGCCAACTAGACATATTTTCTATAGATGAATCAAATACACAGGAGTAACGTTGAGCTAAGGAAGACCAATGCTTAAACCAAAAAAATTTATTTTTAATCATCTCCGAAACCAATATTTTGGGAAGGTGATAATCGGGTAAGTTAAGAATTTTGAGAAAATGTAAAAACCTTAGTTGTAGACGTTTCTTCAATGGGAAGCATTATAATTAGGGGTCACTGAAGGCAATCTGAAAACTTTTTTAATAAAAAATATTTGAAACTTTTCTAATTCTTCATACCTTTGAAAGCCCCAAACCTGACAGGCATAACAAACCACGGTACGAGAAACTACATTAAAAAATGTATATTTAGTCGAAGGCGGGGCTGAGTTATTTGCAATGAAATCAGACCAAAACCTGTTGACTCCGAATTTGGCCGAAGAGATTCTATCTTTCAGGTGTGAAGTCATAGATAATCGGGTAGACAACAAAACACCCAGATACAACACTGATTTACAACTTCCACGGGTGAACCCTTGTAAAGCCGACGTTCAGAAGAAGCAAGTCTACCTCCCTTCCGAAATACCATAATTTTAGATTTAGTTAAATTTAAAGATAAATTCCAGAGATCACAATAAGATTCTAAAATTTTAATATTTCTTTTGAGAGTAGTAGGGTTATCCGCTAAAAGCACCACATCGTCGGCATACATTAATATCTTGAATACAACTCCACCTATACGAACTCCACCTTCAAGAGCCAGAGGTGGCCTGTTGTGGACCCCTCTTGGACCAAGTGAAAAAACTTGAATATTCTCTAAGATGATCTTCACCGGCAAAACATGGTGACAGAATTCAGAAACTAAATTGTTTAAATTATCTTCGGGATTGTACTTCGGACCCCTAAATATCAAGTTATTTCTATGGCAACGATTGTCTAAGTTATCCAAGAAATCGTCATTCCTTCTACGTGAGGCTTTTAGAACCTCCATCTCGCTCCTCAGCTTCTGGTTTTCTTTTTTAAGAGACTCAATCTCAATATGTAACATTGACTTCTTCTTTGGAAGCTAGAGCTGCGAGTTTATCATCCAACAAAGTATTCATAAGTTTTGCCATAGAATCCATGAGTTGTGACATAGACATACCAGATAGAATGAGAAGGGAGTAGTCCATTAGACATTGTACAGAACACTGCTTCTTTTTAGCAACTTTCAATTCTAGTTCAGGCGAGCTTCTGGTACGTATAATTCTAGAGTTATTCAAGCGAGGTACAGAAGTCAGATCCTCTTGTGACATCAAAAGGTGAATAACGTAAAAGGAAGAAAAAGATAAAAATTATTAAAAAATAAATTCCACTGGTAATGGTGTATAACTTTAAAAATAAATTGCTAGAAAAAAGTTATTAATTATGATGCGCTTGCAACTAAATTTAAATACTTGCATACAGTGCTGCCAACAGAAGGTAGTTAATACGAAAGTCACAGTATTTATTCAAAAGCAGTTGAACAGATGATCCGTGAACAGAAGAGAGATAGAAGTAGAACAGTGAGTGGGATAGAAACCATTCTCCCACTCAAAGATTTTAAACTGCACTTATTTACTTACAGGACTGTTCACCACTAGCCAGTCACCACTACTAGGGCCCAAATTCTGATAAATACGTACAAAACTTTTAATTTAATAAACAAAAATGATTAAACAAACACTTTTTTTCTGTTGAAAAACACATTTAATCACATGGAAATTATTAAAATCAAAAAGGATGATAAAAACATTGATATACGATATAAAAAAAAAAAAAAAAAAATTGAAATAAACAGCAGTGAAAACAATAGATGTGCACTGTTCGAAAGCAAAACATCAACTCCCAAATTTCATTATTAGAACTGAAATAGT
>JAAEAF010005185.1:39624-55889 GCA_011037195.1 Triatoma infestans
ATATTGAAAATTTGACACGATTACAATACTTTCTCTTACTAGGAGTAAGAGAAAGTAAAAAAAAGACAGTTTTGCTAAGTTTAGAATCTAAAGACATTACTCTAGTAAGATTTCTAAATTGTCAATTGCAGTAAGAGTAAGGCGTGATACTGTTTCACACAAGACATGTTTCTTCAAGAAATAATTTCTTAAAATATTTCTGTTTCAATTAGACAGAATTTTTCGATTTTTTGTTTCCATTTTTATGCTCATCTTTAGGTCTTTTGCGCCTTCAAAAGGTGTGAAAATCTACAGTAAATTTTAATTTTACAGGGTAAATCCAGTGATTACATTTTTTCAATCATAATTTATGTATCTATTGTTTGAATATTTTTCATTGTGGAATGACATGAGAAAGTTACTGGGAGGCGTCAATTTCTTGTTATTTATAAAACATGTTTAATTCACATGCAATACTTTTTGAGAATCTGCGTGTTTTCCCTCTAGGTCCCACTGTTATTAACAAAGCTCATTTTCTTTATAATATAATAATGTTATCAAAAAATATATTTTAACTATGTAATCTTCAAACTAATGCCCCAGAGCTATTCCTCCATTTCATATTAACTTAAAAGAGATCGATCCCTAAGCCTGGCTCCATCTAGCTTCCCATACATTACTTTTCTACTCCGCTCTACATGCTCAGGCCACCTTCATCTTCCTTTCGTTACACAGAGACTATGTCGAGTCTGCAGAATTTGTTCGCATTCATCAGACATTGCCCATATTTCGCAATAGATTTATGGATGACAAGAGACGAATAATGGTGACATTTTCTTGAAGCGCAGAAATTCTTCTGTACGTTATGAAGGCCTCAAATTCCCAATACTATCCTCGCTTTTATATTTGCTCTATTGTCACTGTTTTCTGACATGACTGATCCAAGTTGAATAATCCGATCATATACGGACGAGCTGTGATTTTGAATTTGAGTCTGGCCTTTGTTCTTCCTCACGGTATATAAGTGAAAAAAAAAAAAAAATCTGGTGTGAAACACTCACACAACTTTCTCTTACTCCAGTTCTCAAAATTATAATTGACAAATTTTATAGTTTGTGTACCAAATTTAACTGTTCAGTAAAAGCGCACTTCCGGTTTACTAATTTTCTTGAAACTCGGAATTTTAGCAATCTATTTATTTCTAATTAATTTTGTTTGGATAATAGAATTGTATAATCAACTAATAGCATTTTAGAGGAAGCTGTAATCCCACTCCTCCCCTAAAAGTGCCCTTAAATGAATTTTCCCAGAGAAATGTTTTAAATAAATGTTGTAGATCTTTGCATGTTTAGTTTATATTAGAAGTTTCAAGAAAATCGTCGGAGCCACTTTTGAAAAAATCGCGAAAAAGTGAAAAAAATCATTTCGTGAACTGGTAAAGTAAACGCACTTCCGGTTTTCCGATTTTTTCAAACTCGGAATTTCAACAACATATTCAATTCTAATTAACATTATTTAGATGGCAGAATTGTCTGATAAAATGAAATAGCACTTTAAATGAAAACCTAACCCCAGCTCTTCCCCAAAAGTACGTGTAAATGAAGTTTCTCGCAGAAAATCTTTCAAATAAAAGTTGTAGCTCTTTGTATTACTAATTGATATATTAAATTTCAAAAAAATTGTTGGAGCCATTTTTGAGAAAATTGCAAAAACGTAAAAAAACCAACTAGTGGTACTTCCGGTTGAGGAATTTTGACAGATGACCCACTGTCGGATCCCATGGTGATAACTAAACGGAATATCAAGTTCGAACTATCTACGATTTTTCGTTTTTGAGCTATGCTGTTCACATACATACACACACAGACACACCCTCACACACTCAGACCATTTGCTAAAAAACACTTTTTTGGACTCAGGGCACCTCAAAACGGGCATTTTCAATGAAAACTCAATATTGAAAATTTGACACGATTACAATACTTCCTCTTACTAGGAGTGAGAGAAAGTAAAAAATAAATGCCTATTTTTTTCAAGGGAGCTTAAAGTCCAACTACCAAATTAGGTGTCGTGGACAGGGGCGGAAGCACCTACTTTAACTGATAATCTTTTTTAAACAAATATAAAATTTAGCAAATTTAGCAGTAAATACCAGAAAGCTGAAAAATACATTTCAGTAAAAACGCACTTCCGGTCATCCGATTTTTCTAAACGGAATATCAAGTTTGAACTTTCTAGGATTTTTCATTTTTGAGCTATGCTGTTTGCTATGCTGTTCGTATGACAGACGAACCATTTTCTAAAAATCACTTTTCTGGACTCAGGGGACCTCAAAATGGATATTTCCGGTGAAAACTCGATATCAAAAATTTGGCACGTTTACAATACTTCCTTTTACCGCTACACCAACATCCGCCCCTCACGGTATATATATATATATTTTTTTTTTTGTAAGTTTATCACAACACTTCGTTTTTTTTTGTGGCTCTCATTCAAATTGCCACCTAATATGGCGCCTTGTCCTCGCAATAATGAGCAAGTCGTCTGGGTGCTCATATACTGTGACAGCCGGGATTTATCATCATGATTCTAGGGTCTTCTTCAAACAAAGACTAAATATAATAGGCGATTAGCAGGTCATTCTGCCACAACCACTTCTTTAGGGAATGTGTCCGACAGCTAGACTCGAACGCTTGTGTCTCTCCACAGGTCAGACCAATCAATCTCAGTAACTTGTTTCATATTCTCAAAGTTTTTATATCAGCTTAGAATTCTATGTCGTAGCATGACCAAAACTGTTTTTTAGCCACAAAGAAATTTGTTTGTCATCTTCCATTAATCAGAGAAAATATTATATCTTATTCAAAGATCAATACACATTTATTATTTATTGTTGAAGAACATTTCTGAAATCTAACCTTTTGCGATCATATTAATTTTTAGAAAGCCTGCATCAGAGATCATTAAAAATTCATATGTATTAATTTTAAATGTAGAATTTTTTTTAGAAACATCCTTTCTTCAAGCTTTAAAAAATATATTCAAGAACTGTTAAGGATTTATTAAAGTAAGGTTGAAGAGCCCGCATGAAAGTAAATATATATAATATGTCAAAGACTTAAAAAAAAAATCGCTTAATTTAATATTAACTTCCTGTGAAACAGAGAAAATTAGAGAGAGTACGTTTTCATTAATGTAAACCATTTTGTACTCTGTAATATTTGATTTTAATTTTTACAGTCCGGCGGGGCTCTTGTCCTCCTATCTTTTACAACAACAACGCACTTCCCTCTACAGATCTGGTGCGCTACCTTGGGCTTTTCATAGACAAACGACTCACGTGGAACCCACACACACGACTTAAAAGACAAGCCATGACTAAACGTGCCAAACTTCTTTACCGACTTCTCGGACGACGGTCTAAATTACCACTGAACTGAATCGAGACTAATATATAACACCATAATCAAACCTATGTGGACTTACGGACTAGAGCTGTGGGGTTCAGCCAAACCGACCAACATACGGACCATACAAACATTTCAATCCAAACTACTCAGACAGATAGTTGAAGCTCCTTTTTACGTTACAAACCTCACTCTCCACAATGACCTTAACATCCCTTTCGTACAACAATTTGCCAAGACAAAATACCACAAATACCACACTGCTCTCTCACACTGCCCTAATCCCTTCGTACAGTCTCTTGCTTCTATTACCATCCCTGACAATCCACCTCGCCGACTGAACCGCCAGTGGCCCCGAGATTTCCTTCGGGACTGATCAGTGACTGGTATCCCGTAGAGAGTGCTACCACTGGGTAGTTTCTCTCCTCCCACTCTTCACGCCTCTATACTCTCTCTCTTCTCATTTACTTATTGTATATAGAACTATACAGATTGTAAATTTCTAAATAAAGAAAAAAAAAAAAGAAAAAAATTACAGTACGCAATATAATAAAAAAAAAACAAAAAAAAAAACGTGTTTTTGAGGTGAAAAATCGGTCTCTTACTAGTAGTAAGAGAAAGTAAAAATACATTTATTCAACACAGTTGTAGTTCCGGTTAATGAAGTTCAATCGAAACTTTCTTAGTGATACCATAATGGAATATAAAGTTTGAACTTTCTACGATTTTTCGCTTTTTAATTACGTTGTTCACATTGCAAAAAAACACAAAGCGCGCGCACACACACACACACAAAATAAGAAACTATTGGTTACAAATTACTTTTTAAAGGATCACAGAACATGTGATTTATGTTAAATAAAAATAATTGAAAAATTAAAAGGAATATAATGTTAATAAACAGGGAAAATCTGCACATTTGCTCTTATAGTAGTAGAAGAAATTAAAAATAAACAAATTGAAAAAAAAAAAAATTACTGAATAAACGGTTAATAAGTTATTAAAAAATGTGTAGTCGGTGAAAAAATGTAAAAAATATTTATGAATTTTTAGACTGATTTATAATATTATAGATACAATTTCTTCACCCGGATTGTTGATTATTATTGGCTAATGATTTATTAAATAGATTATTACCCTTCTTTATTTGATATAAACTGATTAGCGTTAATAATGCAAAAAAAAATAATAACTTTGTGGCCACAATGTTTCAAAATTCATCTGACGCTAAATTACGTTCAAATTATTATAATAGCTACTATGGTCGCGTGACTGTAAGGAATTAAATTTGCAAACATACAATGACTTATTTTATATAAACTAAGTTTTTCTTTTGTTTTCTCATAATGAGTATTTCGAATAAAATCTGCAAAATTTTAAATATTGGAATTATTTCGATTTTGTGGTTTTTTATTTTATTACCTTATATAGGGTGTCCCCGTAGTTTTTTTGTTAGAAAACCAAATTAATTTGCAAATTTGTTTTGGTGCTTCCAGAAACGAGATACAGGCACCAACTTCATTTTTTCAAATGGGGAGGTGTGGTTTTTTATTTAAGAAATAGATTCCTCTATTTTTTTGTAAGAAAAATTTATTTGAACGGTTTTTTTTTCTATGAGCGGTATTTTACAAGTTATGAATGAAAACATGATTCCTATAAAAAATTTCAAAATGATAATAGGTGTATCAGAATCAAGCCGGCATTGCATCTGTACATTAAATGAGCTAAAGCAGAGAATATTAGATACCTGTAACTTGGTTAAAGCCGAATCTAATTATTTTGGCCCTAAAGTACAATTGGCAGGAAAGAGCATGTCTATGCATCTCTAATGGTGGGGGCCAGTTCGAGCAAGATCTGTAATTAATGAGGAGTAAAATTCATAATAAAATAGTACTTTTCTTCTTATTCAATCAAAATACCGTATTATTATCATTTATAAGAATCATGTTTTCATTCATAACTTGTAAAATATCGCTCACAGAAAAAAACCGTTCAAGTAAATTTTTCTTACAAAAAATAGTGGAATCAATTTCTTATATAAAAACCACACCTCCTCATTTGAAAAAAATGAAGTTGGTGCCTGTATCTCGCTTCTGGAAGCACCAAAACAAATTTGCAAATTTAAATTTGGATTTCTAACAAAAAACAACGGGGACACGTATTTTTTAGTTTTTTTATCTAGCTATCTTAGTTTGCGATAAAAAGTCGTTATCCATATATCTTGGGACACACTGTATATATACTCACCGCCAAAAAATTCCGGCAACTTGAAGAAATTACTATTTCCATGTATAGTTTTCAATTTTTTCATTATTTTTATAATTCATAACGTTTATAAGTTAACTGATTTTCCAAATAAATAGAATTATTAAAATAATTAGTAATAATTTAAAAGAATCTGGAAAATTTTAAATACCTATTTATTTTTTGGATTTTACATTATTTTTTAATGGAATGGTGCTAATATTGAGTAATGGTACTAGTATCGAGTATTTCCTCCACTTGCCTTTATCACAGCTTTTAGGCGTTTCGAGATGCTCTGAATCAAGCGGAAAATTACTTTTTGTAACATTAGAGCCCATTCGTCTTGAAGTGCCCTTTCTAGCTCCTGAAGCGTTCCAGGAAAGACTCTCCGATCTCTTAGCCGTCTGTGAAGCATATCACAGGATGCTCTGTGGAATTTAAGTCATCAGGAGAACGGGCAAGCCAGTTTAGGAACTCAATATTATGATTATTAAGAAAGGCTGTTTGTGGACGAGCGTTATCGTGCATTAGCACAAACTCCTCATCTATCTCCGCCATGATAGGGACCACACGTACTAGCAGTATATCCGTCAAATACGAGAGCAATCATGGAACCTCCACAAACGATCACTAACTGCGTAGCCTTTGTAAACTGATTCCTGCCCAAACCATCAGAGAGCTTCGTTGGAAAGGCCTAGTGAGAACAAAATTGTATTCTGCAAATCTCTTATCTCTTCTCCTCCACACTCGTTCACGGCCGTCTGGAGCGCTTAAGGCTAATCAGCACTCATCAGTAAATAATACACTTGCCCATAGCTCCGATGGACCAATTGATGTATTGCCCAGTAATCTCAAGGCGAGAAACTCGGTGCTCCCTGGAATTGTTAATTTTTTAATTTTCATAATCGAGGGACAAGCTAGAGCGAAGTTAAAGCAAATCAAAATAAAATTGAATCGAATGAAAATAAACAAATTGATAATAAATGAACACAAACTAGTAAACATTTTTGATTTATTTAATTTTTTTAATACCACAAGTATAATGTATAAAGTCCAATTTATTCTAAAAATGTTTAACTATTAATCGCCAAAACAAAATAACTGGTGAAAACAGATCGAACAATATTATATTATTTATTAAATGTAATTTTTTTAAGTGGCTGAAAATACATATATTTTCACTTATTGTTATATTCTATCGCAAATTGAATTTTCTACTTATATCCTCAAATACATACTTAGGGAAAGGAATAGCTAATTGGTTAGCGTACTGGATTCGACTCCCACGCGGAGGACCCGAATTCGAGTCCAGCTGACTTTAGATTTTTTTTCTTCCTAGGAGCCTCTACAGCTCACTGTCCGGTGATCGACAGTGTTGTCTGTAACGACAGAACACTGTCTGGAGGCCGGCAGTGCACTGTGAAGGATCCGGGCGCCAGTGACCGTAGATGTTGAAGCGCCTTAAATTAAAAAAAAAAGTAAAAAAAAAAATACAAACTTCGATCTTCTGAATGTGTAGTCCTTATCACTCTTTCTTTCTTTCGCACTCTCTTTGAATGGCCATTCGCTTAATTAGATTTAATGGAAATTAACTTAATTAGAGGATGTAAAAACAATTATTTTCGATAAAACTCAATTTCGTATTCTAAGTAAATTTCACTCAATCCCAATAATAATGCTTCTTAAATCTTTAAAAATAATACAATTTAATTTACGATTGTTTATCATACATTGAAGGCTGAAAGCTTAGTTTATTTAAATGGAACAGTAGAAACTAAAATTAATGTTTATAACACAATTATATAATTTTCATTAATCCTTTTCTAATAAACAGGGGAAAAGAAAACGATTGTATAAACAACAAGCTTCGTTTCTCGAAAAGTTAAAAATTAATTCTGATAAATATTTGCTGAATTCGTTAAAGTAAACTGGTAATAATGAATGAGAAATATATTTTTTGGCAAAAACAGAAAATACAATATCTTTACATTTAGCTAATGTAATCTAAAGTTGGCTTTTGCCAGCTCTTTATTTTTAGAGTAATAATATTAAATGCGTTTGTGTGGGCGTTTTTCGATAGGCTGTAGATAGCAAGAATAAAATGGCTCTATTTTATACAGGTTACCCCAGTTTTCATCTAAAATACAAAAAATACATTTGTGATATGAGAGAAAAGGTAAACGATAACAAAAGGGTGACCAGTTTAACATTGGTATTTGTATGTTATAGTAAATATATATATATATTGGTGACGTGTGTATAGGTATATTTGTTTGTGTGTGTGTGTGTGTGTGTATGTCTAACCTCTTACAAATACTCACAAACAATGAAATATCAGGGAGGAATTGGCCTGGCTAAAATTAACAATAGTGAGAATGGGTTACAATTTGAATCTCTCTCACTAGAATGTTCGTTCTAGGTGGAGAGTACCCACTGTGGGTGTCTGTCTATCTGTCGCTCTCTCTTTACTGTTACAATGATATAACCAGGTCTATGTCCTGTAGACCCACACACATAGATGCACAATCCACACACACATAGAGAGAGAGAGAGAGAGAGAGAGAGAACTAGCCAACACCCATTCATATATATATAGAGAGACAGACACACCCACATATAGACACAATCATACATATAAACACAGATATTGCGCATAGAGTCAAACTGCGTACACACTTTTAGTGTTATATACCATCCCACCGGCCAACAACACAGCGGATAGCATAGTTGTTTGGCGCCAATGATCACAATGTCCACATACTCCTACATTATATATATATATATATATATATATATGTATTTCAACCTCTAAGTCTCAGTGTAAACTGTATCCTCACCACTGTAATCATTGCGTTCTATATATATAAAACCCTTTTATAGAGACTGAAATTGTATATTAGTCTCTGTGTATAAATTGGTGTTGTGTGTAATGAGGGGAGATAGTAAAAGGGAATGGTCTCGTTCTATACAAAAGGTTCTTACAGCGTATATACACAAAACATATAATATATATATATATATATACATTCACAAATATAAGCCCTAAATTATTGTTTTGCCTATAACCAGTAAATGTTGTGTACGCATGACCTATAATCAAACATAGGCATGTGTGTGTGGGTGGGTGGGTGTGTAAGAGAGTGAGAAAGAATGAGGAACTCAGTTTCACTAAACCATACTGGGGGAGGGCATTTATTATCCAAAACAAGTCGCCTCTATCAACACACCAACTATTATAATACATTGTTGCCAATTAGTAATATAGCTCTTTATCTATTGCTCTTTTATCTATAGTGCACACACACACACACACACACACACACACACACACACAAACAAACTTCCACTCACACACATTGATAAATAGCTATGTGGTTTTCGTTATTAGTTTAATCTAATGAATTATCCTAGCACACTGATTGGATTGAAATTTTAGGAACCTCATTGTGTTTTTACATCTTACACATCAAGCTGAAAAAAAAAATAAATACAGTCTGGAACATGTTAAGAAAAAAAAAATGACTGAAACCTTCAAACAAGGAGTCTCTTATTGCAATTGTAAAGGATTTCTTGGCAGCATATCTTGCTGTAACAAAATGATATGGCAATCCGCCCGACTGCTACGTCATTCGCCACGTCATATGAGACATAACGAATCTCCCTACATATACAACTCATTCGCCAAACATATATTTTTCGTTCTCAGAAGACTTCAAAACATGTATTTCCGTTGAAAACTCAATTTCGCAGAACACAATACTTACTCCTACTAGGTGTAAGAGAAATAAAAAAAGTATGCATGTAAATTGACAAAAAAAAAAAGAAGTGAATAAAGAGAAGAAAATAAATCTTGTAGCGTAAATAAATCCTGGCACTGAAAATAAGATGGAACTAGAAATAATATATGTAGCTTTATTATTGGCCAGGGCTAGAGTAGTAGATAGATATCCCTTGCCATCCTTTAAACTGTAGATGATCAAAGGTGAATTCTGCTGGTACAACGTCTTATCTCTTGACAACGAAACGAACCAGCTGAACGTCTAAAGATTAAGTGTAGGTTGGGGTAGAAGTCTGGTAGTGTAGAGCTAATGTTAAGCTGCCAACTCCTTTCCTCCTTCCAGCCTGGTTCCAGCCATGGGGGAAAAGATAGGTCAGAAATGGGGGGAGGTTAGTAGCGAAGAGCTGTTGGTAAGGTTTGAAGTAGAAGTGAGTGGAATTGGTATACAGGCTGGCGGAAAAGGAATCCCGCTCCCCTTTGGTGAATGGTTGGCGGGGGCAGATAGGTTGGGTATAAAGGGCTTAGCTAATTTACCTGTACTCCTTTGCTGGCAAGGTAGGAAGTATAACAGAAGGGGAAAGTGAATAGAGGTCAAAAGGGAGCATTACTCTATTCGTCCCCCTCATAAAATAATCATAAAATAGGTCTCTTAACTAACTCATCATGCAACGAAACTAAATAGCGCCCATTATAAAACCTACATTTCCTGAATGCCCAACGATATAAAAATATATATTCTAATTATAGCTATCTCTTTATAGTCACTGATTTAATGATCACATATTAATGGTCACAGCCTGATTACGCGGATTAACACTTGCAAAAGTATGTGATTAAGTGTAAAACACTGACACGACTTGTTGCTTAACGCAGTTGAAACAATTATGAAGTTGACAATTTGATTTTTAAACTTTGATATTTTTATTCTGTGATAGTGTTATTGCTTGGGGGTACATGTGTTGATTAGCATTCTTACTTGAATGTACGAGTAGTTACAGTGTAATTCGAGAACATAGCGCGAACAAATCCAAATATATCAGAGACATTTTCCGTGGTAGCCTGCTTCATTTTGTGGTCATCGACCGGTTTCGGGCGCCCGCCCATCTTCAGGATGCGTTTCTCAGACAGTGTGACAACACAGACTTGCATAGAGCAAATTCACTTTACACACTGATTGTTGTTGTATGGATGACTCTAGATGCGGTGGTGATAAGTGTTGAACTCAAACACTCGAAGACAAGAGAAACCAGATGAGGAACAAGAAATTTTAAAAGAAAAATAGCATTTGACGCGAGAGTTTACAGGGGATAAAAAAATTATTAAGAATCACGAGATATTTTTCGATATAGCCTGGCTTAATTGCGTTATCATCGACTGGTTTCGGCCGTTCGCCCATCATCAGGATGTGAACACTTGATAAAGCAGTGTGAAAACAGAGAATTGCTCAGAGCAAAATCAGTTTATACACTGTTTTGGAAAGTGGTTGTTATGTATATCTAGAGCTGATTTGGCCACCTGGGAAGAGCTACCACAGCAATGCACGGTTTTCTATATCGCCCCATTCCTTGTTGATGAAATGAGCACAAGATTTATAATGATAACATTTAAACCTTTTACTAACTAATAGATCAAAATTTGAACGTACAATATATAACATTTGTAATCCTTGATTGAACTTTGGTTGAGTAACTACAGGACTAAGTATAGAGAGAGGGTACAATTTAAAGAAATACCACTTTATAAATCAAAGTTCACAGCTCCCCCAGTATATAACCTAAAATTATCTTTTTGAAAATATGTTTTATATAGAAGTTATAGATCTTAATATGTGCATAAGATACAGTTATCAAGTTTAAAGAAAATAAGGAGGGAAATTAAGTAAAAGAAACTAAAAATGAATATCTTATGATTGATTTCTTTCAGCGTGAAAATCTCTAGATAATTTCCGATGTATGAAAAATAGATATATGACAATCAATCAAACAAAAAAGAGAGCGGATCTCAGCTCAAATTCGAATGATTGTGTGAAGTGGATAAAAAATAGAAAAATCTTAAATCAAATGATCTTTTAGGCTTCCGAGGCCACTCTCATAAAAACCCCTTAAGTTTCCAATTTAAGACTCGCGTCGGTACGCGATTAGCATTCAAGGTGATACAACTCTGAAGAAGCTCATTGCAATATGGGTGAAATGTCAGTTTCTAGCAAACCATTAATGCGGAAACTTGAATGTAAAAACACTTAGGTCTTCGGATTGAGTCCACCGTCAGTGGTTTGTTATAAATCGACGTTTTGCTCACATTGCAATAGGCTTTTACAGGGT
This sequence comes from Triatoma infestans, assembly GCA_011037195.1. NCBI lineage: Eukaryota > Metazoa > Arthropoda > Insecta > Hemiptera > Reduviidae > Triatoma > Triatoma infestans. Next base: position 51,354 of record JAAEAF010005185.1, read on the forward strand.
AGTGCCGCCATTGCAGTTGAAACAACACTCCGAGACGACACTACCCTGAAGAAGCCAATTGTAATATGGGTATGTAATAAGTGTTTTACATGGCAATGGCCGCGCAAACTTGAAAGATTAAATAACTTCAGTGTTACTTAGGTACTTAGTGTACAGCTTGATATTGCTCTTAAAATCAAAGTGATTTAAGTAGGTAAAAGTGGGTATATGAGTGCGCGGAGCTATTCTTAAGTCATTTGAAGCTCTCTACTTGAAAGCATCTTGATTTACACTGTTGAATCTGATGTTATTTTTTGTTTCGAACTTGTAAATAAACAGTGAATTATAGGTTAGGTGAGTACATGGACATTTTAGTATTTTATTTTTTAGAGAATTTTAATTATTAATTCTCCCACATGGAGACTAATGATGAAAATGTCAGCTGTGAACCAGATGGCACGATCACTAGAAGTGTCAGTCTAAACAAAAGCTCAAAAAGATCCTTTTTAAATTCAAACACTCCACAAAAAATTAAAAAAAATAAAGTCAAGCCTATTTCTACCGTAGACACCAACGATAATGAACAAAAACTGTGTAATATCAATAATTCTTTGGAAGCAATTTCACAAAGTGACATGCAAACAGAAAATCAAATAAACCGTACTCTGAAAGAAGTTAGTCTAACAGATTCCATATTTTGCACTCCAAATCCCTTTGCACCCCTCAGTGTGGATGATAGGGAGCCACAGAAAGAAATTCAGCCAGTAAAAAATACAAAACCTCCACCAATTTTCATAAAGAATATTTCAAATTACGTAGATTTTTACAAGACTTTGAGCCAGCTATTAGGGCCAGATTCTTTTGAATGTAAGTCTCGTGTAGATAGTGTTATGCTATCTACAAAAACAGTTGATGGATACAGAGCGGCCATACACTACTTACAAGAGACAAACGCCGAATTTCATACATACCAAATTAAAAGTGAAAAAGCCTTCCGAGTAGTAATACGACACCTACACCACTCCACACCAACAACAATAATAAAAGAAGATTTAGAACGCCACAATTTCAAAGTTAGGAACATCACAAATGTTAAACACCCCACCACAAAATCACCACTTCTATTATTCTTTGTAGATCTGGACCCACAAGAAAACAACAAAGAAATATTTAACTTGAGAACCCTTGTATATACAATTGTAAAAATAGAAGAGCCACATAAAACTACAGAAATATTACAGTGTAAAAGATGCCAACAATATGGTCACACAAAGTCATATTGCAACCATAATCCGAGGTGCGTAAAATGTGCAGGCCCCCATCCATCATCAGACTGTACAAAACCTCGGGAGCAACCTCCAACTTGTGCCCTTTGCTTAGGGAATCACCCAGCAAACTCATAAAGAATTACAACGCCTCAGGAGAAGAACCAGCCTTGACAGAAGTGGAAATCGGCCTCATCTTGGCGCAGTCTCCCGTTCAGCTATGCCAGCACCTGCAGCCAACGAATTTCCGCAGCTAGCACCTGAAGAACCAAGGCACCAATGAACCTCCAGGCCATTTAATAGTCACAGTCCATCATATGCGAGGGTCGTGGGGCCGTCAGCGGCTCAGCCTACACTGGTACCTCCCTCTCCTATCTCTAACGACCTTACCACTCTTCTCACTACATTTATCTCTGAATTCAAATCTCTCATCACACCTCTCATCACTCTTCTCACGTCTCTCGTTACTGAGCTCATTCCTAAATTGTCTCGTTGATCAATTCTCAGCATTCGCTCACTATTCTCTTATGGAATTCCAATGGGTTGAACTCTTACAGAGACGAATTAGACATTTTCCTACATGACAAACGAATAGACGTAGCACTTATCACAGAAACTCACTTTACAGGAGATCTAACTTTTACATGCCCGGCTACACAACTCACAGGACCGATCACCCAGACGATACATCCCATGGTGGAGCTGCAATATTAATAAAAAATACTTTGGTTCACCACCGATTACCTGCTTATCAAAATGAACTCATTTAATCTGCAGCAATTAATTTAGACTGCCAACCTTTTAACTTTACCCTGGCAGCAGTTTACTGCCCTCCAAATAAATCTATTTCTTCTGTGGATTTCGAGACATTCTTCCTTACTCTTGGACCCAAATTTCTAGCTGGTGGGGACTATAATGCTAAGCACCCTCAATGGGGCTGCCGAACTTCTAATCCTCGGGGGCGAACTCTTCTACACACACTCAGTCATTCTCATTATACCGTCTTTTCTCCAGACCAACCTACATACTGGCCGACATCACCATCCAAATTACCAGACATACTCGACATTTTTATCTCTTCCAAAATCTCATCTCAATATCTCGACACCTACACACTCACTCACCTCTCCTCCGACCATAGCCCTGTTCTTCTTGCCCTCAGCACGATTCCAAAACCTGCTTCACCACGTTCTGCCTTGATTACTGGACCTATTGACTGGACACTTTTCGAAAATACCCTTGACACCAAACTGAATCTGCTAATCTCCCTAAAAACGCCAGATGAAATAGATCACGCAGTAAACTTTCTAACTACTTCAATACAAACTTCCTACAAGACCGAATCCGAACACGTAACCTTCCTGTTTTAATCAGAATGCTAATTAGAGAAAAACGACGAGCTCGAGCAGTATGGCAACGTACCCACTACCCGAGTGACAGACTGATTTACAACAGACTGACTAGACGGTTAAAACGTGAACTTCAAAACTTCAGATCCCTGAAATACGAAGAATATGTTACCTCCCTGACATCTGACCGCAAATCACTCTGGACCGCTACCAAACGACTACTCTCTTACAAACTTGTTCCTTCTCCTTTAAGACGTAATGATGGAACATGGACGAAATCAGACTTAGAAAAAGCCATCGAATTCAAAGACCACCTGAGCAACATATTCACATCTCATCCAGACACTAGTGACGACATACACTCTGCTGAAATACTAACTGACTTAGATACCGCCTTGCCTCTCTGTCTCCCTCCAAAAGCGTTCACTCCTTCTGAGGTAAAATATTTAATAAAATCCTTACCAAAGAAAAAAACTCCGGGGTTTGACTTAATAACTTCAGAAATTCTTCGTCATCTACCACAAAAGGCAATAGTATATCTTACCTACATCTTTAACTCAGTACTGAGAACTACATATTTTCCAGCATTATGGAAATTTTCAGTCATAAAAATGATTCCCAAACCAAATAAACCTTCTCATCTTCCATCCTCTTACCGGCCCATCAGTCTGTTACCGATCATGGGGAAACTGTTAGAAAAATTATTGCTAAAACGCATCTGTCCTATTCTTGAAACGGCAAATGTCATCCCCTCTCATCAGTTTGGATTTCGTCAACAACACAGTACCATACACCAATGCCATAGAGTAGTGGATGCCATTTCTTCTTCTCTCGAACGGAAACAATATTGCTCCGGGGCCTTCCTTGATGTGGCTCAAGCCTTTGATCGAGTATGGCATCCGGGGCTGTTGTGGAAGTTAAAGAGAAATCTTCCTTCTACTTACTACTTAATTATGAAATCTTATCTTACAGACCGTTTCTTTCAGGTTAGTTCTGGCTCTGCCACTTCTGATTACTCTCCTGCTCTAGCCGGCGTCCCTCAAGGAAGTATACTTGGTCCTCTTCTCTATACTGTATATACAGCAGACATACCGACTCACACTAACACAATACTATGCACTTACGCTGACGACACCGCCATTCTTGCTTCCAGTTCCGACCTGTAACAGCTTCCACTCACTTACAGACACACTTAGACATACTTGAACCTGGGCCAAAAAATGGCGATTAAAATTTAACCCTCAGAAGTGTCAACACATCACTTTTACTCTGCGACGCCGTACTTCTCCACCAGTCAGCTTTAACTCTGTACCTCTTTCTCCTGCAAATTTAGTTCGCTACCTTGGGATGTATATCGACAAACGACTAACATGGAACCCACATACTAAACTAAAAAGACTGGAACTCAACAAACGGAATAAACTGTTACTAAGACTAATAGGCAGACGGTCGAAACTTCCAATAGAACATAAACGACTATTATACAACACCATACTTAAACCAATGTAGACTTATGGACTTGAACTGTGGGGTTCAACCAAACGCTGAAACTCACAAAAAATCCAGGCCTTTCAATCAAAAATTCTCCGTCAAATTACAGATACTCCATTCTACGTTTGAAACTCTTCTCTTCATAAAGATCTCAACATACCCAACGTGACTGAAACAGCTAAAAGTAAATACCGAAAATTCCATAACTCTCTTTCTCTATGCTCTAATCCTCTAATCCAAAATCTCGCCTCCATAGCTATTCCGGACAACCCCCCACGGCGGCTGAGGCGTTGCTGGCCCCGCGACCATCTCATGGATTAATAACCAACTGAAGCGGGAGTGTTGCCAGTGGGCAGCTTCTCTCCTCCAGCCAATCACGTCCACAGCATCATCCATCAGATTTACTGATTGCATTGTTTTGTAGATAGTAAATGGCAAATAAAATTACAAAA